>JAJHSJ010000007.1:57428003-57728003 GCA_021015155.1 Magnolia officinalis | reverse complement strand
TAAAGAACATGAATACACAATGTAAATAATTAAATCTGAAAAATATCGTCTGAAACCGTGGAATTTCTGAAAAGTACTGATTAGTGCAGAAAACTGTGCAGTAAACCATATAACTGTAAATCTGAACAGAAAAGCCCTTGAAGAATTTTAACTAGAAGGTCCCTGGAAATTCCGTGAAAGTACACAATGGCACTGGAAGTTGGTGTTTAATTCCAAAATTACACTAGAACCCAAAAATCTTCATCAATTTAATAGTTTATGCTGAGATTCCAGAAGAATTGCATACTAAACCTTGGAATCTATCAAGGGATCTTGATTTTCAAAAACTAAAGAAAAGATCAAGAAAGCATATCTTGATTTTCAAGGAGATAAAGAAAATGGAAAAAAAAATCAAGAAAGATGAGAAATAAATCTTTGATTCCCAAGTAAAGGAAAAGGGCCATAAAAGGTGAAAATCAGATATCAAGAAAATTAAGAAAAGGGTGCAGGGAATCAGACCTTAGGGAATCCTACGATGCAAATTTGAGGAAAATAGGAAAATAATTTTAAGATATATGAAAAGGGTTGCATGTAAAAGGCCCTAAAATCCTGGTTTCTCTTAGGAACAAATTGTGAAAACAAGAATAGGGAATATTCAACAAAAATTGTATAAAAGTTCAACTTGAAAGAGAGATTTCAAAACTAAAAGGGAATATAAAATTCTATGTGAGAGATCACTCACCTGATGGGGAAAACCCTAAATTGCAACCCTAGATTCTCCTCTTTCCCTCTTTTCCTCCCTCTCACCTTCCCAAAAGACTTCTCCTCCAACGCACACACACATTCTCTCTCTCTCTCTCTCTCTCTCTCTCTCCTCCCCACGCAGCTCCCACCCCCCCCCCCCCCACCCCCCCCCCCACCCCCCCCCCCCCCCCCCCCCCCCCCCCCCCCCCCCCTCTCTCATATGCCTAACTCCTCCCCACCCCATGCAGCCCCCTTTGATCCCCATGGTGTGTATGTAGTGTGTGTCACTTATTTACATAAAAATAACGTTAGGCAAGTGTCCATTTAAGGTTATTATTATTATTATAAATAAGGAAAACCCTCCATTTGAATTTAATAAAATACCTAAAAAATCAAATTCCGAGCAATTAAAAATTCTAATTTTCTAGATCAAGAACAAATCGTGATTTTTTACATTAAAAAAAAAAAAACTTTTAAATAGCAAGGTTTTTCTCAAATCCTAATAGCTTATAATTTTTGTTATATAAAAATAACGCTAAAACATTGAAGACCGGTTAAGTGTTTTCAAATTGTGATATTCCTTTTTACCAAATCAAGAAACAAGCATCGACCGACAATTGATGAATTGATAGCTACACGAATGGTCAGATAGATTGTTAGCTGAATGAACAGTTTAGGCATGTAGTGTTGATGATACATGCATGCATGGATGGATGTATGGTTGGATTTATGGATAATTAGTTAGATGGTTGGTTAACATGAGCGAACGGTTTATATATATGTACTTGAATGGATGGGTGTATGTTAATATATGGGTGAGTGGAGGGTTAGATGGACAGATGGATGGTTACTTATGTATGTATGTGTGCAATGAGTTTTGTGTATGGTTAATGTGTTTGAAATTTACACACACAACCACTCATAAATATTAAAATTATTATAATTCAAAATTAATTCGGGTCATCTATAGAAACGCTGGGCAGAAAACTTGCCCGATTTCTTTAAGCTCCACACCAAAGAGTCTCTCTCCCTATGGAACTAGGTAAAAACCATGAAGCCTAGCCGAGGCCCTTATAATTCATCCAACTTATTTGAAAGATTTTTTCTACAAGAGGGAGACCACATCATATCCTCGCATAGGGATGAGAAACAACTAGCCACAGTAGAATTGACATATGTTACTAGCCTAGCCAGCCTAGGGAACTCGTCACGGAGAGACCTCCCTCCTAGACAAACATCATCCCAAAAGAACACCCTTTCCCCATCTCCAACCGCGAAGCTCACCCCCTGGTTAAATTTCTCCTCCACTCCTATTAGCCTTCCAAATCCTGGAGGTTCTACAAAAAGAGGAGCCCTTAACCCACCTCCCACTTCAACAAGCAAAATTTAAGAGACTGATGATCCTTGGCACCAAAAACTCGTCTTAAGGTAGCCAACCACTCCAACACCGCCTTTGAGCATTTAAACAAGGACGTGAAATAGATCTGCATATTTGACAAAGTTGCTTTAATCAAAATTAACTTTCTCCCAATAAACAAATACCTGCTCTTCCAACTTGATAACTTGGCTTCAACTTTTTCGATAACCCTGTCCTAAAATTGCTTCGGCAACTTGTTAATAAGAGGAAGACCTAGGTATGTAGAAGGGAATGGGCCAACACCACACCTAAACAAACCGGCTAGCCAACCCAACTCCTTAAATGTTTTAATCCTCAGAATTTCTCTCTTCGAAATGTTGAAGCTCACTCTGAAACCACTTGAATTCCTATGCTTGATAAAAATTACTGTATCATTGGCAAATTGTAAATGAGAGATCCAAGACCCTCCCCTCCCCACCTCAAATCCCTTGAAGAGCCGAACCTCTTGACCCTTGTCTAGCGTCCTACTTGAAGCTTCGATGTCTTGTTTACCACGAACAGATATGGGGATAACGGATCCCCTTGCCTTAGCCCTCTAGAAGTACCAAAGAAACCTTTCGATGTCTTGTTTACCAGAACTAAAAACCTCGCCGAACGAACACAAGAATTGATCCAACTTCTCCATTGTGCCCCACTTCCCAACCTCTCAAAATATAATCTAAAAGGTCCCATTCCACTCAGTTGTTGGTCTTTCCGATATCCAAGTTACACACCACTTGCCTCCCGTCCTTGTTGCACACGTTGTTGCATTATGCGCCACAAGCGCACAATCCACAATGTCTTCCTTCAATAAAAACATTATGGGTTTTGGAAGTGATACGTGAGATAACTCCCCGAAATCTAGATGTGGGAATCGTTGCAAATTTTTTGTAGGGGCTTCCTATTAGGCTAATAGGTCTAAAATGTTTCGAACTTTCTGCTACTTTGGGATGATAGCAATGAATGAATTCCCCAATTTTGAAGCTACCCCCCTCCCCGAAAAAAAAAAAAAAAAAAAAAACTGAAAGAATGGGAAGGGATAACCATTTGGCCATCTACAATAAATCACACATTCCCTCATGAAAAGAATGCCAAGGGATAACCATCTGCCCCTGGCACTTTATCTCAACCGAGATCATTCACTGGCACTTCAATTTCATTCTCTTGAGTCAGCCATTCCAAGTCTTCTGCCTCTCTAGTGGACAATCAATTGGACTGCAACTTGTCTTAGGTGCAATCTTGACCAACTGCCACTAGTAGATGTTAACTATAACTTCACAAACTTGCTCCTTGTCTTCAACATGAGTCCCATTCATCTTCACACTTCAGATCCAATTTGCACTAGCTTGCGCACTACGCATGCCGCTCTAGACCTGTCTCCATTTAATTTCATCCTCCTTTAGCCACTTGTTGTAATCACACAAAAGTAACTCCGTAACCACCGTCTTCTTCCAACAAGTCCCCACCTTCCTCGATATCAATCAGCTGGATCTCCTGCAATATTGAGTCCCACTCCTCCCTTTTTCCCCACCTCTTTCCTGTAGGATATCTATAATACCAGCCATCCTTTATTAGATAGAATGTTGAGCAGTCAAGGTACATGTTCATATGATGAGCTTAGCAGAGATGTGGATGCTGAGATCTCTGAGTGACAAGATAAGGGAGGATAGA
This sequence comes from Magnolia officinalis, assembly GCA_021015155.1. Classification (NCBI taxonomy): domain Eukaryota; kingdom Viridiplantae; phylum Streptophyta; class Magnoliopsida; order Magnoliales; family Magnoliaceae; genus Magnolia; species Magnolia officinalis. The sequence continues at coordinate 57,724,213 of JAJHSJ010000007.1, read as the reverse complement.
ACTAGGAATGAATGTGTTCGAAGGAACTTGGGAGTAGCACCAATAGGTAATAAGGTGAGGGAAAGTAGACTTAGATGATCTGGCCATGTGCCATGGAGACCAAGAATTGCATCTGCTGGGAGTGAGTCAATTCAAGTTGAAGGCTCTAAAGGGGCAAGAGGGAGGCCTGAAAGGATGTGGGTGGAGGCATGAAGAAAGGACCTTGGTTTAACTGAGGATATGGTCTGTCATAGAGTGGAACAGCACAACAGGATTCATGTAGCAGACCCCAATTGCTATGAAGCAGAGTTGCCATTATTCCATATACGTGGTGACTTTTTGTTAATGGCATTCTTAGATGGACAGCAAAACTCTACTTGACAAAGGATTGGAATTGGGTGAATAACATCCAGTTCTCATAGCACAGCTATTGTGTTTTTGCTGATCTGTTTGTACAATTTATTTTGGCTAAACGTCAAATCAGGAACTGTTCTCCATGGAATTTGAATTGAGTTGTTAGATCTGGAACACATCACAATATTTCAACATTACTCTGTGGCCACTAATCTTAGCCACAGAAAGAAGTGTCCCCAATGCATTGAGTACACTACCCTGCCAAATGGATTCTACCTAAATGTTAAACTAACCATGAATATGTCAGCATTTTTCTCTAACAAGTTATTCAGCTGCTAGCATCGATGCTTGCAAACTAATAGCAAACGCTTTTGCTGTGTGAATGGGTTATGCAGTGTTTGGATAGGAGGGAACATACTGGCAGCATCCCTTGGTTCCTTTCAGCAAATGTGGTTTTCCAAAGCTGAGTGAGTTTCTACTAATGGAATCATGCATCCGTACCTTATTTTCTAATACATTGAAATGATTTTTTTTTTTTTTTCCCCTCACTATCGATATGGATTTTACCGTTGTTTAAGAAATATTAGTCACGCACCTTACATTTTGTTGCACTTATCACAAGATATATGAAGTAAAATCGTATGATTATTAGTATGTCTAATAAATTCATTGATGTTGCCCTTTCAAAAAAAGACTCTTAATTGGATTAAATGGGATCTTAATGCTGGTTTTAAATATCAGAAAAAGTTGTATTTTTTTAATTTTCAGTTTAGATTTTGATTTTGGGTGATTTGTCCTCAATATCATGGGTTATATGAATGGGTTTTGGATTCTCGAAGACCTGTTTCATTTCTCTAGTCCATTTGGATTTTTTTATTATTATTGAACTTCATTTTTTTTAACCCTTGTTATTAGCTATTTATGAGGAATCTGCAAATAAAGATATATTTTTTTTAATTTTTTAATTTATGTATTCATTTATTGGTGTCAGATATGAGGAGCATGGCATCTCATATATTCAAAGAAAATGTCGTTGAGCTTCCGCCCCAGTGATGTCGCTGTGGCTGTATTTATTCTCGGATCATAGAAAGGTTCTGAGAAGATATTTATGTGTAAACCTCCAGGAATAGTTAGGCCCATGTATTTTCTCTCTACTTGATTTCCTAACAATGACTGTTTTTAAATTGACGTGTAGGCTTTTAAAAGATGAAATGTTACGCTATCGGAGGTCGGATGCATTTAGTAAATATACAATGCTATGAGCTACCCTTGGGCTAGCAGTGCTAAACCTGGGCTGGGCTAAGTGTGCATCTTATATTCATGGTGTTGGCCCCATTGGAAATGGTGAGATCCCAAGGGTGACTGATTAGCCCAAGGATACATGCACATGATATGTATGCACGAGTGACGTTTGAGTTGTGGCCCAAGGAGAGACACACACACACACACACACACACACACGTTGCAGCACTCCATGCATGAGCTGTGGCCCCTCATGTGCAATGTACATAACAAAAATCAGGCCAATCCATAACTGAGGACCTGAAGATTGGTTTAGGGCCTGTTTGGAAGAAAGATTTATCCTGGTGAAGCTATTCTAGTCAAGTATATCAAGTTTAATAATTATCCATTGCATGTGACCATGTGCAAATGCTTGGGGGCTCGAAAAAGCATCATGCCACATCAAAGCACATGTGACATATAATGGGCAGTTTAAATGTGGCAAATGTGGCACACAAGAGGAACTTGTACCATGTATTGGGTCACATGTGACAAGTTTCTGCCACTTGAAAAGATGGAGAGCGTTCCTTGTGGGCCATTGGAACTTGCCTAAACCGGTGTGTATATTGGGGATAAGTCAAGACAAGGAATATATATATGTATATCTGAGCTATATTTGTTGTTGTTTTCTTTTTATTCTTTCCTTTCTCTTGGCCTTTTTAAATTTTGGATTCCACGAAGCCCAACACATGAGATGCATGGACTGAGGTCTGGATGGGGACAAGGTTAGCCAGGTTTGATTCTAATGGTATGGTACTAACAAATGGCCCCTTTGCTGTCTGGAAGATCTTAACAGGTCTCGTCTAGATGAAGGGAGGCTTGATCCTAGTTTGTGTGCCATATAGGGATCTCAGTGTCCAGATGGCCTACATGACAAGTGATCCAATGGTCGTAAACGTCCATTTTGTGGAATCTATTCTATGGTATCTACTGATTGACTATTGGGACTATTGTGAAGGCCACCCCATAATGTTCCCACCACAAGCGAGAAGAAGCATATATGTTGTAGAACAACATTCGTTGGCTAACGACGAGGAATATATGTTCAACTGAAAGACACGGTGGGCACATCCATTCAATGTCTCAAAAATATCATGCAACACACATCAAGTTTAAAACCATGCATTCTTTTTTTGCCCTATGCATACCTTTTTCTAAGACACTTCATACTTTTCGGCTCCTTCTCATGAGGGGAGTTGGTATTTGATGATCTCCTTCTAGCTCAGAGATCGTTTGGCAGCCTTGTTCCAATATCATCTACTCTTTACTTTAACGTCTCTGGATGCTTGGGAAGGTGCAATCATCTCACCTGCACCACCGTCGTCTTCAACAATTGAGGTTCATCCGCTCCATCACCTCAAGATACTGACCACCATCGTCTTCCACAATTGAGGTTCATCCGCACCATCACCTCAAGATATTGACCTATCGATTGCTCTCAGAAAATATATTCGATTGTGTACCTTACTGTAGAAACCTCACAACAGCCCCACATGGCTTGATTACTTTAGTGACCCTCAATCCGAGTGGTTATCCACGGCTAAAATCCCCATTGGAAGGCAACCAATGGTTTAGATGCTGCCAGCTGAGTACCGGTTTTTTATTTTTTATTTTGCCCAAAGCCGATGCTGCCTGCACCGGCTTTTGAACAAAACAGATCTGGCTGTGGTGTTTTTTTTTTTCATGCGCTGGGTGAGCTTGATGCTCCATCTCAGTCTCGGTTGATCTCTTCAACGGGCTCACCAGGCTCTGGCTCAACTGCTCTTATCTCTTCAAGTAGTGGTTCCGTTTGCCCGTGCCTGGCAAAGGCCTACGGGGCGAGAAAATCAAACATGCTTGAGCTTATTAATTCAGCCTCACGTGTACCTGCCTCAAACGCTTGTAAGAGAGGATTTCACCCTCACAACTATGGACGGAGAAAGCCATGAGGAGAGAGGGAGAGCCCTAGAGTACTAAGACAAGGTCAAGACGGAGGCTTCTATTTATCAATATTTTCCATTCTTTCAATTTGTTTTATTCCATTTCAATTTCAAAGCCAATTGTATTTTGATTTATCCTTTTCTAGTATGTATATTTCAACCCCATTGCTTTGAACATTTGACATAGTAGGTTATGCTTTGACATCACGTATAGTATGCTCTATAGTTACCTCTCTTGATGATCCTTTACATCAGAACACGTGACTTAAATGATCAATCAAAAACTTTATATTCTTGTTCTTTTGTGTACTTTTATTAGAAAATTCATTTTCTACTGTCATCATTTCGTTTTCGGTTATCTTTTGTAGTTTAGACATCTAAAACTTAGTATTTTATTGGAAGTTCTTTGAATCTTCTTTAGAAGTGTACAACTTTACAAAGTAGAAATCGTGTTTCACATGAGGCGGTACAAGAGTGTCTAATTTTTTCCTTTTTCGTAACCAATACCCTTACACAAAAAACTGGGGAATTTAATCCTAAGGTTCATTGTTCTTAATTTTTTTGGATTTCTTACTCTGTCAGATTTTTCAAAATCTAGGAGTACCAATTCTAGGTCCAAAACTCTAAATGTCCCAACATCTGATCGTTATGGTTTGTATAATCCTCATTCCCAAGGTTCTGGTTAGCTTAGTACTCCGATATCATCTTATAACACCTCAAAAATTGCCACCCGACTATAGAGACCCCGGTCCCGAGTTCCCAGGTGTGAACCAAATGGAAATGCATGTGTAACCTTGTTTATATTCACGTCACTTCACACAAGAGTAATCAAAGTAACGCAATTCAATTTAGCAGATCTAAAGCGAGGTAGAGATAATGAAAATTTAGAATTATAGGGCTAACAGTAAAAATACAATTAAAAATATGGTGTCCACTCAAAATGAAAATATACAAGTCACAATATATATACCCAAAATGATTAAAGTGTAAAGTTTTCGGTTTGGTCCAATATTCTAAAACATAACGTCGGCAGTGCAAGCCATTCTAAGCTTACTCGTCTGAGATCTCAATAGTACTTGCATCGATAATATCATCTGGTTGGTATTTTAAAACATCGTCCCAGATTGGTAGTGAGTGATCAACTCAGTAGTTCCATTAACTCTAAGTTACGCATGTTATCAATTCAATTAGCACAAGTAATGATAAAACAACTTAAACACCCAGTTCCTAAATTCTCTTATTAATGGACGTATTGTCATGAGATGATGCATGCCCTCACAATCCAATACTTTCTCATAAGCAACTCCAACACCACATTCGCAAATGGTAATACTTCCTCAACACGCGACCACAACTCCCAAGTCGCCATAGCCTAGAATATGCGATGCGAAGAGTGTTCATGTTAGCAGAGTAAATTAATTAAGTCCATTCATCCAGCAAAATTGAAAAAACTGAAACACCTCCATTTAGTCAATAGCCTCATCTAGATTACTAAACCTAGGACGGTCGTAGCAGCTCTGAGCATGCGATTCATGATCCAAATTTAGGTATCACTCATTTATCTCACAGATCAGTAATTCCAAAGGTACGACATGATACTCAAAGGTATGAGGATCAACTCGTATAGGTTATCACCCAAACGCTGAGTATAATACTCAGTTTTAAGGTGCGGACTTGTCACATAAAAACAAATCACCACAAAGAAAAAAACTCGTCACCCAATTCCATTTGTGTTCGAGTCGTTCGAACGGTACTTTGACACGAAACCATCAGCTATATAATTTAACGAGGGTCGTTCGAACAATGATTTATCACCTCCAATAATGCTCGCTAAACCGATAATATGGACACAATGTTCTATACCACCATGCCAGGCTCTTGAGACTCGGAGATTGTATCAGTAATGGTTATTAGTAGGCATCTTTAGGGTATGGGGTACTCTAGATTCAGGCAGGCATGATCATACATGGTGGACACAAATGGTTGGTCGGTTGTTAGGCTAATTCGGTTGACTCGGACTAACTCGGGCGTATTCGCCATTGGGTGTAAGCATCCCGTATAGTCCGATTACTATTGGTTATCCGTGTTCGGCCCGAATCAATCGGACTAGTCTGGGACGGCCAACTCAATTGGGGCCGCCTACGTGGATTTGCGTCTTTTCGGCCAACTCAACTACCCAGGTAGTCTCGGTCAGTCAACCATACTAATAAATTGACTACTGTGATTATGGGGAGGGATATAAACAGTGAATCAAATGATGGGGTTTTTTTCCCCGTCTTCGACCGGTCCTGAGCCCCGCTCGACCGGTCGTGGGAGGCGCTCGACCGGTCGTAGGTTCGAGCCCTGGCACGACTCAAAGTCCAGCGAGTAATTTTGCTGTTTTTTACTGTAGCCAGGACTGGTCGAGGGTGAGCTAGGACTGGTCGAGGGTGGCTACGACCGGTCGTAGGAAATCCAGGACCGGTCGTAGGTTACGCAGTTTGTTCCGCGATTTTGCGCGAAACTGCGGATTTGAGTCCTTTCGCAACTGGGATGCGGAAAGGAGTTTCCCAAAACTATAAAAGGGGTTGCCTAGGTTTTTTCTAGGCATCACAAAATAACAAGAGGTTTCCTAAAGCTTTACAAGGATTTGCTAAAGGGTTTAGGGCTATCAAAGGTGAGAGAGAGGGAGAAAGAGAGAGGAAGCTTATAGAAGGGAGGTTCTGCTCGTGGAGGTTCTCTACTTTGCAATCTACATCTCAGCGCTTCTATGTCCTCGTAATCGGTTAGATCTCTCCGTTTTCTCTATTTCTCTCATTGTTCATATCCACTCCTGCGTGAGTGAAGAAGGTTGTAACGTTCTACTTCATAGTGGATTGTTGATCTGGACGAGGTCCCGTGGTTTTTACCTCTTTGAGGGTTTTCCACGTAAAAATCTCTTGTGTGGTGTGTGATTGATGCTTTGATTTATTTCATTGCTTTTATTATCCATAATTCTGGTTTGTTTCGGGAGGCTAGATCCTAAGGTTTGTGCAAGGCATCCCAACAAAGTGGTATCAGAGCTAAGTTCATTGAACGGGTAGGATCGGTTTTGAATTATGGAAGGTGGCTCAAGGATGATCAGCCTCAATGGTTCTAACTGGACCATATGGAAGGCTAAGATGGAGGACTTGCTTTATTGCAAGGACCTATATTCTCCAATCTCAGGCATATCAGCAAAATCCAAGGATATGACTGATGATGATTGGAAGAAGACGGACCGAAAGGCGGTGGGGTTTATTAGACAATGGTTGGATGATTCTGTGTTCCACCATGTGTCTACGGAAACCTCAGCCGAAAGCCTATGGCTAAAATTACAAGGGCTGTATGAGAGGAAGACACGCCGTAATAAGATATTTCTGATAAGGCGACTTGTGAATCTCAAGTTCAAGGATGGTGGTTCTGTGGCCGAGCACATGAATGAGGTCAGCAATATAGTGAACCAACTCACCTCTATGAAGATGGTCCTGGATGATGAATTGCAGGCTTTACTATTGCTTAGTTCATTGCCTGACAGTTGGGAGACATTGGTGGTGTCTCTAAGTAACTCCGCGCCAGACGGAAAGATATCCATGGAACAGGTAACTAGCTGTCTCTTTAATGAAGAGACAAGGAGGAAGTCTCAGGGGTCTACTCAGCAAGAGGCCCTTGTGACGCAGGAACGGGGGAGAGGAAAGAACAGGAAGGGCGGGAAGGCCCGAGATAAATCAAGAGGCAAGTCGAGCAACAGAAAAGATGTTGAATGCTGGAATTGTGGCAAGAAGGGCCACTATAAGCATGAATGTCGTAAGAACGACAAGAAAGGAAAAGGGAAGGAAGATGAATCAGATTCCACTGCGGTCGCTTCAGATGGCGACATGGTAGTTATTCTTTCTACAAGTCACGATGTATGTCTCACGGCTACGAGTCAGGGCACCGACTGGGTGATAGACTCGGGAGCTTCTTTTCATGCGACTCCACACAGGGACTCCTTCACAAGCTACAAGTCAGGTGACTATGGGACTGTGAAGATGGGAAATTCTGGCGTATCAAAGATCGTGGGAGTCGGTGATATTTGTGTGAAAACTGATGTGGGCTGCACATTGGTTCTCAGGATGTGAGGCATATCCCAGACCTTCGCCTCAACTTGATGTCGACGGGAAGGTTGGATGATGATGGCTATGAAAGCCGGTTCGCTGGTGGGCGCTGTGGAAGCTCATCAAGGGTTCATTGATCGTGGCTAGAGGAAAGAAGTGTTGCACCCTGTACAAGGCAAGTGTCAGTATGTGCAAGGGTGGGTTGAACGCAGCGGAAGATTCAGCTATTGACATGTGGCACAGGCGTCTAGGCCACATGAGTGAAAAAGGGCTTCAGGTACTAGCAAAGAAGCAGCTCCTTCCAGACGTGACAGGTATGCCTCTTAAAACCTGTCTTGATTGTTTATCAGGGAAACAGCATAGAGTTTCATTCGTTAAAACTGCTTCTCATGTTAATAAAGTGCATGCATTAGATTTGGTTTATTCTGATGTTTGTGGTCCTATGAGGACAAAAACCTTGGGTGGGGCATTGTATTTTGTTACTTTTATAGATGATGCATCTAGGAGGGTTTGGGTTTATGCTTTGAAATCCAAGGACGAGGTCTTTGGTGTGTTTAAATTGTTTCATGCTATGGTCGAGAGAGAGACAGGTAGACCATTGAAGTGCATCCGCACTGACAATGGTGGTGAATACATTGGCGACTTTCATGAGTACTGCAAGTCCCAGGGTATACGGCATGAACAGACGGTTCCCAAGACCCCCCAGCATAATGGTGTAGCTGAGCGAATGAATCGCACCATTGTTGAGAGAATCAGATGCATGTTATCCCATGCGAAGTTGCCCAAGACGTTCTGGGGAGAAGCAATGCGCACGGCGGTGTATTTGATAAACAGGTCTCCATCAGCCCCGTTGAATGGAGAAGTGCCTGAGAAGGTGTGGACTGGACATGATCCATCGTACAGTCATCTCAGGGTGTTTGGATGCAGGGCATCCGTTCACGTACCAAAGGACGAGAGGTCCAAGCTCGATATAGATCAGGCAGTGTGTGTTCTTGGGGTACGGTGATGAAAAATTCGGTTACAAGTTATGGGATCCGACCGAGAAGAAGCTCTCAGGAGCAGAGATGTGGTTTTCTTTGAAGATCAGTGTATCGAAGACATTGGTAAGCCAGAGAAGAACCAGCCTAGTTCAGGTGAGCTAGAGGACATGGATCCGATTACTCCTCCCGTGGTGCCTGATGACGGGGGAGTACAGCAAGGTGCAGAGGACGAGGGAGTTCCTTCAGAAGATGGACCAGGGGAGCAGCCCCCACTTGATCCACCTGTTGAGCCACAGGTGAGGAGGTCATCTAGGGACAGACAGCCGTCCAAGAGGTACTCGCCGCATGAGTATATTATGCTAACCGATGGGGGAGAGCCAGAAGATTATTCTGAGGCCCTAGCCGACGAGCATAAGGAGGAGTGGTTGAAAGCTATGCAAGAGGAGATGGAATCCTTGCATAAGAACCACACCTATGACATGGTGAAATTGCCTAAGGGCAAGAAAGCTTTGAGCAACAAGTGGGTGTTCAGAAAGAAGTTGAGCAGAAGAATTCACAGACGAGGTTTAAGGCCAGACTTGTGGTGAAAGGGTTTGGTCAGAGGAAAGGCATAGACTTCGAGGAGATATTCTCACCAGTGGTGAAGATGACATCCATACGGGTGTTGCTTGGGTTGGCGGCTAGCATGGATCTGGAGATAGAGCAGTTAGATGTTAAAACTGCCTTTCTCCATGGTGACCTGGAAGAAGAGATCTACATGCACCAACCAGAGGGGTTCGAAGTCAAGGGCAAGGAGCATATGGTGTGTAGGCTGAAGAAGAGCTTGTATGGGCTGAAACAAGCTCCACGGCAATGGTACAAGAAGTTCGATTCGTTCATGTTACAGCATGGGTATGACAGAACGGAGTCGGACCACTGTGTGTTCACGCGTAAGTTCTCAGACGGTGATTTCTTAGTTCTGCTGTTATATGTTGATGACATGCTCATCATGGGAAAAGACATCAAAAAGATTGACAGGCTGAAACAGGAGTTGGGCAAGTCTTTTGCGATGAAAGACTTGGGCCCGGCTAGACAGATCCTAGGAATGGAGATAACCCGTGACAGAAGTAGCAGGAAGCTTTGGCTGTCACAAGAGCGGTATATTGAGAAAGTCCTAGAGCGGTTCAATATGAATGCAGCGAAGCCGGTCAGTATTCCACTGGATGGTCACTTCAGATTGAGCGACAGGCAGTGTCCCAAGACGAAGACAGAGGTGGAAGAGATGCAGAAGATACCCTACGCGTCAGCTGTAGGAAGTTTGATGTATGCTATGGTGTGTACACGCCCAGACATAGCATATGCGGTTGGTGTTGTCAGCCGGTACCTTGCCAATCCTGGCAAAGAGCATTGGGCAGCGGTAAAGTGGATACTGAGGTATCTAAGAGGCTCATCCAGGTTGAGCCTATGCTATGGTGACGGTAAACCTGTGTTAGAGGGCTACACAGATGCAGATATGGCAGGTGACATAGATCCAGGAAGTCTACATCGGGGTTCATGTTCACGTTTGCAGGGGGAGCGGTTTCTTGGCAGAGCAAGCTACAGAAGGTCGTAGCATTGTCGACGACAGAGGCCGAATACATCGCAGTCACAGAAGCATGTAAAGAGATGCTTTGGATGAAAAGGTTCCTACAGGAACTTAGCCTAAAGCAGGAGGAGCACGTGGTCTATTGCGATAGTCAAGTGCTATACACTTGAGCAAGAATCCAAGTCAGCATTCCAAGTCGAAGCACATAGAGATTCGGTATCACTGGATCAGGGATACTTTGGAACAGAAGGTGTTACAGCTTGAGAAAGTCCACACGGACGATAATGGGTCAGACATGATGACCAAGGCTTTGCTCAAGGGCAAGTTTGAGGTTTGTAGAAACCTGGCTGGCTTGAAGAAGGTGGATCCCTCCTGGGTCAAAAAGGGGGAGATTTGATGGGGTTTTTTTCCCCGTCTTCGACCGGTCCTGAGCCCCGCTCGACCGGTCGTGGGAGGCGCTCGACCGGTCGTAGGTTCGAGCCCTGGCACGACTCAAAGTCCAGCGAGTAATTTTGCTTTTTTTACTGTAGCCGGACTGGTCGAGGGTGAGCTAGGACTGGTCGAGGGTGGCTACGACCGGTCGTAGGAAATCCAGAACCGGTCGTAGGTTACGCAGTTTGTTCCGCGATTTTGCGCGAAACTGCGGATTTGAGTCCTTTCGCAACTGGGATGCGGAAAGGAGTTTCCCAAAACTATAAAAGGGGTTGCCTAGGTTTTTTCTAGGCATCACAAAATAGCAAGAGGGTTTCCTAAAGCTTTACAAGGTATTTGCTAAAGGGTTTAGGGCTATCAAAGGTGAGAGAGAGGGAGAAAGAGAGAGAGGAAGCTTATAGAAGGGAGGTTCTGCTCGTGGAGGTTCTCTACTTTGCAATCTACATCTCAGCGCTTCTATGTCCTCGTAATCGGTTAGATCTCTCCGTTTTCTCTATTTCTCTCATTGTTCATCCACTCCTGCGTGAGTGAAGAAGGTTGTAAACGTTCTACTTCATAGTGGATTGTTGATCTGGACGAGGTCCCGTGGTTTTTACCTCTTTGAGGGTTTTCCACGTAAAAATCTCTTGTGTGGTGTGTGATTGATGCTTTGATTTATTTCATTGCTTTTATTATCCATAATTCTGGTTTGTTTCGGGAGGCTAGATCCTAAGGTTTGTGCAAGGCATCCCAACATCAAAAAATTCTACTTTATTGGGCATTTCATTGAACATGCAGGTGGCATTATACTAAGATAACAATTCATGAGAGGTAAAGAAAATTAAGCACATACACAAGCGAGTATCAGGAAGTACGAGCGATAAACGAATAAATTCAACTTATTCTAGCAACTAATTAAGCATGCAGGCTTCGTCATACATGGATAACAATTCATAGAAAGTAAATGGCCATACTAATGCGCATTGGTTAGCATGCATTCGTCTACGCATTACACAAATCATTAGTCGACACAGATTAGAATGCATTCATCTACTCATTATATAAATCATTATTTACGCAAGTTAGCATGCGTTGATTCATTCACAATAGAAATCATTAATCGTGATATGGGGTTCGATAAACGGAAACCTAGGAGTAATGGTCCATGCCTTGGGTTGGTATGTTGGGTTTGGGATTGCTCCTAGTGCCAGGGTCCCGTGGGTTGGCTCACCGACGTCCTATACCAAGACGATTAGCTTGTAAGAGCTCATGCATTTGGCCCTCAAGGCCAATTTTAAAGGAGGAGTTTGCTAATTACATCTAATTGTCGTTGGGGAGGTTTCAACAACGTAGTGTAGTGCAGCTATGTCATCGGCTAGGGGCAGTAGGGAGGATCCTCCTAACCAACTCCTCTCTCACACCTTCTCTCCTCTCTTCTCTTCTCCCTCTCCCCTTTCTTGCAATGAAAAATCGTATAGAATTGAAGGGGTGGTAAATAAGGCTATTTATAGTGCCAGAAATGTGCACAATAGCCCTGGTTATCATTTTTCTATTAAACTTGCCCAGAGGAGGTTGATATCTATTTACATGGTCCTTTTGGGGGGGCACTAGCTCATCCGTGTCAAGGGAAATGTGCCCCAATATAAGATTTATGGTTTGTCAATATCAGGCGGCAATTAGACACTTTGATCAACCGTAGGGACCCCACTTGTGATGGACGATCATTAATGATCGATCGAGGCTGCAATTATACGGATACGAGTGAGAAAATATCCTTAACTTGTACCTCGAGTTTGGTTGCAATTTAACGGTCGAAAGATCAGAACTTCGTGAAAGAGAGGCATATCTATTTCACTTAAATTTCTAATTTCAGTATAGGGTATCCACGCATTTCAAGTACCTAGCTTTAGGCCTAAGTTGAGCAGTTTTGGGCACTATCCTGGCTGGCCTCCACTATGGGTGTCAAGCTCAGTAAGACAATCATCTTTCTATAGTATCAGGTTTAGTGGCCCACTAATGAGTGGTCAAGAGCTTATTCGGATAATTAGAGCATTTTCTAGAATGAATTGTGTAAGAAGACTTCTTATGTACAATGAGTAGGGTTTTGATTAGATAAGTTTATAGTGTGACTTACTCGCAATTAGTGGAAATGGTAATTCGGCCCTAATCACCTTAATCAAGAACCATAATTCAACTATACTCGAAGCTATCCAAATTAGTAAAATTTACCAAAAATAGAAAATATTAATTTAATTATATAGGATGACTCCTAGTATGATTAGAAGAAATTCCTAAGAAAACATTGAACACAAAAACTCTAAGATGAAAAAGATATGCGCGGTCCATCGACAACGTGTAGTTATGAAAATTTTGAGTTTCAATAGGTCTATTTCATATAATAATTTTGAAACTTTTAGTGACTATATTGTTTTTATTATTTTTCTGATAATTCATCATCAAGTCTAATTTATTCTCACCAAATTTCATCTCATTTTAAGTTACAGAAAAATTTTAAAAATTATGGAAGTACCAATTGCTTGAAACCAACGATATTGCTAAAGTTTCCAAAATGTCCTAAACTTAACCTACTTTGAGTTTAGTTTTTTTTTTTTTTTTGGTTTGTTTTTTGATGAAACTAAACTCATCAATATTCAATATAGCTTTTGAATCACCTTAATCGGAGTTGTAGAAAAATAGATATGAAAATTTGAAATTAGTTCACTAAAATTGTCAAAATTTGAACATGCAAAATATTGTTGAACAGGGTTACTCGGTGCAACCGAACCCTACTGTCCAGATTTTCTCGGTTGCTCGATGTTTACTCGGTGCAACCGCGCATTGCTACCCCAGTTTGTTCGGTGCAATCGAATTCCACTTGATTCAACTGAACCTTGCTGTCAATGTTCTTTAAAATTCTTAAATTTCACTCGATTGGGCGGTTTTGGTGGATCTAAGATCACTGCTTTTGGTTCCAAACATGTGTAAATGCATGCATGGACATTTACTCAAATCGAGAAAATCAAAGATAATTTCCAAGGACGTCCAATTCCCATCTGGGAAAAATTTAGGGAGTTATAAGGAACATAAATTGGTGCCTAAATTTTGTATAGTCTTATAGTCATATGAGGCCAAAGTGTGGTCCAAATTTTATTTGTGATTGACGGTATAAAGTGGGTCAATCGGAAGGTCTAGATTTAAAAAGTGTTGGTAAGCCTAAAACAGATAACTTCGCGCCCAAGAAAAAGCCTACCAAAGTGGTGTCCTTACATTTCACACTCGGTTCATGTGATGGGTAATTCAAGTCATTCATATGAAGAGAAATATCGTACTATAAGTAGCCACAAGCTTTCCTCACTAGATGGGCACCAAAATTAACAATTAAGGATTTATTTCTCAATTGGGCCACTTGTACAATGATCTAAGGGTTGAAATTCGATGTGTATGGTTAATTTATGTTACATAGGCATGGTATAAATTTCACATCAAACGGGTCATGAGAACCCTGTGATCTAGAATTCAAGGGTGTAGGTTAATGACATTTTTTGTAATTATTACTGATATGATAGTTTTGAGAAATCTAATGCTTCTATATGATTATAGGCACATTTTTAAGTAATTCTTATAAAAGAAATCATAACTAAATCATTATGAATAAAGAGTTATTCTCCAAATTAATTAAGGGAAGGTATATATATCAAACAACATAATGAATGGTCAGATTATATGTTAGAAATAGTAAAACTTGATGGTTAGTACTCTGACCATATATGCAGGTGGATGTACGGTCAGTTTCATAAACAAATGAACACAAGTGAGTTTTTAGAGTGATCAAGAGGTAGAACATGTATATTGTTAGATTCAAGTGATTTGTTCAAATGTGTAAGTTCCTCAGATTGTAGTTCTGATGATGGGTTAAACATATCCATAGTTAGTGAACAAGATGAACGGATCATAATCTCAATTTGATATGTGTACGATTGGATGCAGAGATCAAGTAGTTAGTTTACTATGATCGGGTGTTCCAAACTCAAAGTGAACGGTCAGATATTTTTACCTAGCGGTGAATAGTTGACTGAACGGTTGGTTATGATAGATAAGTGAGAATACTTGAACATATGATGATTTTATCTTAAAAATTAACAATCAGATGACTTGATCTATGGATGAAAATTATTTTCAAGGGTCAGATTCATGTTTGAGAATAGATGTAAGGTTACGATAGGCTAAATTGGTAACATGTACATGTATGTACTAAATTAAATTTCATGTTAACACTCGAGAACTTTCAATACTCGAGTATTGAAAAGTTCGGGGTGTTACAATCTACTCACTTAAACAAAATTGTCCCTGAAATTTAATTACTTATACCATTTATATTGATTCATTATGTTTAAGTTTTCACTATATTTCTCATGTAGATATATATTTCACCTTTTGTGCCAAAAGAAAGAAATTGACTTTAAGGTGGTCAACATACGACGGTGTAGGATGATAAATCGGGCTTAAAATTTGTATGATCTTGTAGTCAAATAAGGTGAAAGTATGGTCCAAATTTGAGTTGCAATTGAAGGTATAAATTGGGTCTATTGGAAGCTCTAGTTTTAAAAAGAGTCGAGCTTAAAACGGCTAACTCGGCGCGTAAGAAAAAGCCTACCAAGTTGGAGTTCTTGTATTTTACTCTTGGTCCATATGATGGGCAATCCAAGTCATTCATATAAAGAAAAATATCTTATTATGACTACCCACGAGCTTTTCTCACTCGATGGATACTAAAATCAACTGTTAATGGGCTGATTTGTCAATTAGGCCACTTTTACAATGATCTAAAGACTGAAATTTGACGTGTATGGTTAATTTATGATACATAGGCAATGTATAAATTTCACATTAAACAGATCATGAGAACCATGTGATTTAGAATTCAAGGGTTTAGGTTAATAATATTAAGTATTTACGATTTTGAGATCTCTTATTTCTCCAACTTTCCACGTTCGTAATGTCGGAATACACCATCCAAATGTTTTGAATTTAACAGACATTCTTTATTTTTCATGCTCTTTTCATCGACCTAGTTTGGGCCTTGATCACTTACAGATGACCAATATGCCTTTTTAATAGGCTATACCGCCCTGAGGTCTAAATCAACAATTTCATACATCTAATAGAGAAGTTATTCGATAATTGTGGCATATACTTTACGATCTTCGAACTGAGCAGTTTATTATAATATTTAGGTTGCCCGTTTGACAGATCCAAGTACGATGGACAGTCAGATAACATGTTAAAAATAGAAAAACATGATGGTTAGTACTCTAATCATGTATGTAGGTGGGTGTACGGTGAGTTTTGTACATAAATGAACACCAGTGTGTTTTTGGACTGATTAAGATGTAGAACATGTATACCGTTAGATTTAAGTGACTTGTTCACATGTGTATGGTTCCTCAGATTGTAGTTTTGATGGTGGATTATGTATTTTCATAGGTAGTGAACAAAATGAATGGATCATAATCTCAATTTGATATGTGTACGAGTGGATGCAGAGATCAAGTAGTTAGTTTACTATGATCGTGTAGTCCAAACTCAAAGTGAACGGTCAGATATCTTAACGTAGCGGTGAATAGTTGACTGAATAGTTAGTTATCATGGACAAGTGGGAATACTTGGACATATGATGATCTTGTCTTAAAAATCAACGATCAGATGACTTAATTTATAGATGAAAATTATTTCCAACTATCAGATTCAGGTTAAAGAATAGATGTAAGGTTAAGATATGCTAAATTGATGACACATACATGTATATACTAAATTAAATTTTATGATAACAGTTGAGAACTTTCAATATTTGAGTATTGAAAATTTCGGGGTGTTACAGCAACACCATTCATCATTGAATCATACATTTACAACATCCATAGAGGGCTTGGATCAGGATGAAATCAACGCTTTTTATGGATACACAACTGGATAAATGCAACGAGCGGATTGAATCTCCCGTGGAGTAGGCCCAATCATGGTTTGATGGAATCCACTCCACACACTTGGATGCACATCTCTTTACTTTCGTAGAACTCAAATATCGTATGGGTGCTAGGTCTGCAATAATGACATTTTGGTTTTTGAAAATTTTCAAATTTTATGGGGGTTAAGGAATGAAAAAGTGAGACAAAAAAAAAAAAACCAGCATTAGTTAAACCTTGGGGTCATTTTAATAAAAATTCCTAACTGAAAAGAACATGGGAGAGAAAAAAAATGATAAATAAGGAGATGATAAATTGAGGAAAAGAATTCACATAATAAAAAGAAAATAGACACCATGAATTATTTTAACTATATACGGTCCATTTGTTTAACTACACTAATCCACTAGAGTTTTATGTCTCATTTTTTTGCTGGTGTCTTTAAAGTAAGTTGTTACAACTTTATAGAGTCAATTTCACAAAGTCATCATGGTGACTCATCAGAGCCTTTTGTTGCCATGTAAAGTTAGAGCCAACTAATCAGAAGGATTAGAATGACAAGAAATGCCTCCGTTAATAGATGCACACATCTAAAATCTTCCAATGTGAAATATTTGGTGCAGAGACGGGTTTTTCTTTCAAAAGAGGTTGATGAGGAATGAATGTGATGAGGTCAAACATCATTGACTCCTCACAAAGATTCCTCGAATCCATGAGGAAAATATAGAAAAATAGAAATAATTCTAATGAATTCAAAAATAGCTTGATTGATGATAAAAACAAATTTATAATCCTTTAAATAGTGATAGAAAACTTAGAAAGAAGTTTCAAACTCAAACTCCAACTCAAACTCTCTAAAATTCATGACTTACTATAAATAGTCAACTTACTATTTATAGATGGTCATGATTTATACTAGACTTCATGGTTTTTGGCAAAAAAATAGTGTCCTATTTGGCCTAACCCATTATTCTCCTAAATTTTCTAAGCCCTTTTCATGTTGGACACAACTCTTAGAGCGGATGAAGACTTATAATATAACTAAAACTTACTATAAATAGTAAAAATGAAACTAAAAAGGATTTTCGATCATTGATATGATGGAATCTCACAAATTCGGCGTGGGCAACCTAACATAGCGAGTTGGGTGGTAAAGTAGCTTCTCCTACCCAAAATCATATATGTTACATCGAATAATTCATTTTGCTTTACGAGACATGCATGTTTTAGGGTTTTGATCGTCCTGACCACGACACTCTCTACATCAGAGGTTGACCCCAATATCATTGGTAGGCGGTGTTTGTGGACCATATCATATCAATGGTTTGAATTACAGAGGTAGCCATGGGCCCCACTTGTAAAGACTGAAAACGAACTTTACGGTAAGGTGGCCTGCATTGAAGCTAATCATCTCCACAAGGCCATCTATCTATTAGGTGGCCTACCACCTTATGTAAAGAATGCAACATTTAAAAAAGGTTGTTCAGCTCATGTTTTTTTTTTGTATGTCCACTTTGGCACATGATTTGTGTGGTCTGGTCTTCATCTCTAACAACAATCCAGTGGAAATAATTCAAAGGACCAGTATTTCCCTCTAGAAGAACTCGTCACCGACGGTTTGACTCGACATCTAACAGCCGTGGCCCATCTGGACGAGATGATTGATCTTCAAGATCATGGGGCCGGATGTCCTACAAAAATGGATTTCGTGACTGTCTCAGGTGAACAGCCCTCTTATTTTATTTTCGAGTTTAGCTCTTCGCGATGCGTCCTTCTACGGGCCCCACACGCAGGAATTGGCCATAAGATATTTACCATTCATCTTGTTAGTGCTAGTGTGGACGCCCAGCAGTCCAAAGATCTTCTTGAGCGGATAGTTTCTGAATATCATCATATTTAGTTGAACGTAGATCATTAAAATAAAACTTAAAACGGTTCATGTTCAACTCAAAAAAATCAACGGTCATAAGTGCGATTGACTGGATTCTGTTCCATCCGCAATAGCAGCCCTAATACGGAAGGTTCTAATTGTCAAATCATCAAAATCATGTTGGACCCCACTTGCTAACACGTCATTAGCCACTAACGCGAAAAGAGTTCCACTCGAAGAATATGTACTTTAGAAGAGGCTTTTCAAAACCACATGCGCTCCTCACCACACCCCGCATTTACACGCAGCACACGTGTCAACCTCTCAAGTGTGTGGGACATGTCTGAGTAGTTCGAAAGGCAGGCACCATCGCGAAGGTTATCATATGAAAAAAATCAGGTTGGTGGGATCATCAGGTGGGCCACCCACGTGTACATGGAAAGTGTACTCATGGCTAATTTTTTTTTTTTTTTTTTTTTTCTTTTTCCCCTTAAAACCATCATTCTTTTCCTTATAGGATATAGGTCCACCTAATGAACGGACCCGCCTCTTTAGTTTACATATCACCGTCTCCAGTCGAGACTTTGTATGAATGGAAGTATTTTACAATGCTCGATCGGGTGGAAGGTTTGTAGAGGTGGAGCCCCCATGGTTTTAGTGATCCAAAACGTCGTTTGATGAGCATCACCTAGGCTGGTTTGGACCTGAAGATCCTGCACACATGCATGCCTTTATTGGTTGAATAAGAACCATTGGCGTATTTGGGAGATTTCTGTGCATGGGTTATACGTAGTCAAGGTTATAGCATCAACGGTCTGAATCACGTAACAATAGGCCTTATTTTTACAACGTGTACTGCTAAAGGGTTGTGGGTTGTTGGCTCTTCTCGCACATTAGTCACTTGCACAGAAGAGAGTTGAATCACGTGCAATGTCCGATATCCAATCACACATGACCTGTCCGAACTGTCCTAGAAATAAGGGCAATATTCACTCGTTAAGTGGGCCCCACGATTGTACTAGGCAAAATAATGTGGGTGAGAGAAAATCAACACCCCCTCCGTCTGTATTCAATGAACACACGTCAGCCACCTTCAAAATGATTTAGGTGTGATTTTAATTCAACTTCTCTTCACCGCAAGTTCTACGCGTTTTTAGCGGTTTAGATGAATCTCTTCACCGCAAGTCCTACGCGGTTTTAGCGGTTTAGATGAATGCACATTCATAACACATGGCAAGTGAGGACAGTTCGTTTTGCCTCCATTGCGACTACATCCCACGCACAAAGGGACGAGGATTGGCTACTTACAGGTTGAGACTCGCTACTGAAGTGACCTCACTGAGTTATGTGGGCCCACCATGATGTATGTGTTGTATCCACGCTATACATACATTTGGAGAGATCATTTTAGGGTATGGACCCCACAACAAAAAACAGTGTGGAGAGTGATGCCCACCGTTGAAACCTTCTGAAGGTCCACCTTGATGTTTATTTGAGATCCAACCTGTTTATATGTTAAAGCACACATAAAATAAGGGAAAGCACAAATATCAACTTGATGGAAAGCTTTCGTGGCCCTTAGCACTTTTTAACGGTGGGCGTCACTTTTCCCACTGTTTTCTTTGGGGGAGTCCACTCTAGCTTTGGATCTGAATCATTCTTTAGATCATGCCTTAATATGATCTCTCGATTAATGGTGTGGATACAAAACATACATCATGATGGGCCCATAAAACTTGATAACGTCACTTCAGTTGCAAGTCTCGCTACTCAACCTGTCAGTAGCTGAAATCGGATTAACTACTGAGTTACTCAGTACGCTAACTGTACTGAGTAAACTCAGTTGGGCGCACTGTGAATGTATGTGGTTCATCCACACCGTCCATCCATTTTTCCCGTTAATTTTAAGGGTTGATCTCAAAATTGAAGTAAATACAAAGCTCAAGGGGACCATGCCACAAGAAACAGTGTAGAATAATGATGTCCACCGTTGAAACCTTCCTAGGCCCACAGTAATGTTTATTTGTCATCCAACCTGTTCATAAGATCACAAAGAATTTTTCAATGGTAGAGGTTCAATCACACTGTTTCCTATGATGTAGTCCCTTTGTATATGCTTTGTTTTAGTCTCAAGTCCTAAAATTATTTGTTAATATGGATGAATCGGAGTGGATAAAATAAATAAATAACGGTAGACCCACAGAATTTACTCATTACGCTAATGTAACTGAGTTACTGGTGTACCAGACACCAGCAACGTGTGGTTAAGTGTCGTGCGAAGACGAGCGCCGACGCTCCTCGAGCTCCAGAGTTGCAGGAACGGTTCAATCAAAGTTACATGGCCCCTGCAATGATGTATTTATCATATCTATACCGTTAATCCATTTGGCTGAGATTATTTTATATATTTAACTCAAAAATGAGTAATTTCCAAGGCTGAAGTAGAACACGACACAAATAGCAGAGGTGACCGGGATTTTCACCGTTAAAAATATTGGTAGGGTCCACCATAATTCTTACTTTCCATCCACTCTGTTCATGAGATCACACAGCCCTGGATGAATAGAAAAAAAAAAAAAAAAAAAAAAATTCATATTCCAAAATTTCTGTGACCCCATAAGGGTTTCAATAGCAACTTTCAATCCTCCACTGCTTTTTATAGTGTGGTCCACTTGAATTTTGTATGTCTTATTTTTCGGCTCAATCCTTACGACGAGCTCACCAAGTGCACGGACAGTTTGGATATAACTCATACCTCATGATGGGACCCACAGAACTTGGTGACGTGCACATTAGCCACATCCGTGGTGTGTGGTACATCACCCAATCCGTTTCCTTCCCACGTGCGGATTATGTCACGCCCTAAACTTGGAAATCGGGCTCACAAAATTTTCAATCACCGAATCTGGCGCCGACAACCTCCGTAATACCCCATTCTAGCTCCCGGCACTCATACACTAGGTTCCGATCCTGGGATCCTACAAGGAGGATTTCCAACATTAATTTGATTCGTAATGAGCATAATCATAACATAAACCACGAACAATAACCACAAGAACACCATCACAAAATCCACTATGATAAAAAACTTTAAAGTACAATGCGTATGAAGGGAAATACAAGACAATAAAACCAAAACTCTGGAAGCTTTGCAGCACGCTCCTGCTCCTGAACTACTACTGCCTAGCTTCACCTGCACGCAACGGTCGTGCATAAGCTTATAAAAAGCTTAGAGGATGGTAAAAGTGTGTGCATATGGTAGAAATGCAAGTTTGTAATATCAGAGTAATGTGGAAACACCGGTAAGTCATGAATGTCATCAGCCGTATCAAGGCTATGTGATGCAAGGCATGAGTGTTATCGGCCATATAAAGACCATGCGATGTAAGGAATGAGTGATGTCGGCTATACCAAGGCCATGCAATGCAAGATGTAACTCAAGCACACCAGTCATCATCCGAATCCATATGTTAATGAAGCTCATCGCCAGAACATCAAATATCAATATGGTTCTCACTTTGGATAATCACTGGGGTCTAGTACACTCTACGCTAGCTTGTCGCCTCTATCCGAGTGCACAATTGGGTGAGTAGAAGAGACCTCACTATCCACCTAACAATATCGGGCCCGGCTCGTCGATAGTGGACCTATTCCTCAAGTTGGTCAAACTCAACCTAGAAATTGCCTCCTCACTCAGGCGGGTAAGGTCACACTCCTTTCAAACTGACCACGACATAGTAGGAGACGCGACCTACTGGTATACGGCCCTCGTGCGCTATGTATCCACTCGGTTTCGATGTTGGAGTCATCCTCTGGTACCATCGAGTTAAGGGATTTTCACCAAGGGACATCTATGGCGCCCCGATGCTAGAAACAGTATTTCCAGTATCCAATCCGGCCACCCACGATGTGTCTGTGGAGACCAAAGCCCTGATGTCGCTAGGGCACATAGTAATCATAATCACACAAATGCAAATGTGTATGAGTCACGCAGTCCAATCATGCATCAATCCTACGCATATCATGCGCTTATGTGGGGTAACTCTACCTATCAGAGAGTCTAATAAACCACCTGCACTATGACATATGAAATGGTCAATCACATCTCATAACAAACACACAGATGATGCGTATGGGCATATATCATGATACTATGATGTCGCAAACTCATAATTGGCAACGGTAGCCGGTATCGGCAATCAGCACCGATAATCGGCATCGATAATCGACCTCGCCGTAAGGCGGGGTCCATAGATGGAAGGCCGATGAAGGATCAATTAAAATAAATGGGGCCCAAGCATTTTGGTTAACCCACTAGAGAATGATGAGGATGAGCCTAACAAGGCCTAAGGGAAGGTTACAATGTGGACGTCCAATCATCATTGCCCATTAATGTGGTCATTTAACCAACATTGCTCTCAAGGAATGACGCTCATATGGTCAATCGTATAATGTGTCCATGGTCTCGTACAAGGGTATGATACACATCATCATGGACCTCGCTTATGGGGCATATACGCATCACATTGGGCTTCATTCATGGGCCAGCATATATATCATATCGGGCCGTATCAAATGGGCCGAATCAAATGGGCCAAATCGATGGGCTGAATCAAATGGGCCAAGTCAAATGGGCTGCATCGAATGGACTGAATTGATGGGCCGAATCAAATGGGCCGAGTCGAATGGGCCGAATCGATGGGCCGAATCAAATGGGTCGAGTCGAATGGGCCGAATCGATGGGCTGAATCAAATGGGACGAGTCAAATGGGTCGAGTCGAATAGGCCGAATCGATGGGCCGAATCAAATGGGCGGGTACAAATGGGCTTAATACACATCACTATGGGCCTCTACCCATGGGCCCTGAATACATCACGATGGGCCTCAACCCATGGGCCCCAAATGCGTCATATTAGGCCTCTCAAATACAACAACTAGGCCGCACTACTGGGGCCGCACCATTTATCCATCTATAGAGATCATTTTAGAGCATTATCTAAACAATGAATCAGATCAAAAGATCATCTGAACCATACCACAAATAGTAGTGGTGATAATGGTTCCCACAGTTAAAAATTTAGAGGGGCATACCATAGCATTTATTACCCATCCAGATTGTTCATAAGGTCACAAGACCTGAACAGGGAGGGAAAAACAAATATTATATTGATTCAAAACTTCTATAATCCTCAAAAGGGATTTCAATGGTAAACATTCAATCCCCATGTTTATTGCAGTGTGGCCCACCTGATACTATGATACTAGATCTATCTTATTTTTCTTCCCAAGCCTTAGGATTGGCTCACCTAATGGATGGACGGTTGGATGAACCATATACATTTAGGGTGGGGTCCACGTACGTGGCCCACCAGAGACGTGAATCTGCTTCATTTTTAGTCTCAAGCTTAAAACAAGCTAACCAAATGGATGGACGGCTGGATGCAGCATGTCACATCAAGTGGTGGGTCCCACCCGTCCATGCTGGACGGTTGTGACAAACACAAACATCACGGTGGCCCCACGTCCACATACAGGTGGACGGTAGGGATACAACACAGCATCATGGTGGGGCCATATATATATATATATATATGTATGTATGTATAGGTGTGTACGTGTGTGAGAGGGAGTGGGAGCGTCAGCGCTGTCAACGCCCAGCGTCTAAAGACGCTGGATGGACGGCTGATGGTGGGCCCCACATATATGGACGGTTTGATGCAACACATACATCATGGCCCATGTCTAGGGGCTGGACGACTTGGGTAAAACACCCGCATCGTGTGTGGTCCATGTCCGCCCCCTGGATGAACGGTTTTGATAAAACATTTACATTAAGGTGGGCCCTGCACGAATGGACGGTGCAGATGGATTACTGCATCATGGTCAGGGTCCCACAAACCTGCTGACGGTACAACAGCTGTGGCTGGTACGTGGTAGACCAACCAATCCAGTTCCTTCAGTAGGTGGGTCCCACGTGGGACCACCAAATATATGTAGTATATATATATTATATATATATATATATATATATATATATATATATATATATATATATATATATATATATATATATTATGTATTATACTATTTATTTATTTATTATATATTTTTTGAAAGGGGGTCCAGGCCTGCTGACCACTGTCCAGATGGATGGGATCAGGCCTACTGGCCACCGTCCAAATGGATGAACCCATACATCTTAGTGCACCCACACCGCACCGTCCAGATTGACGGTGTGGATTCTGAAATGGCCAAGCTATATGTCCTAGAGGGGGGGTGAATAGGACTATGCCAAATTAAAATTAAAACAACGGAATAAAAAAAAAAGAGATAGCCTTACAAAACTAAATCAATTCACAATGCTGAAATAAACTCAACTTCAATTAACGAGTATTGAGAGGTTGATATGAATTCAGTTCTAAGGACAACCTTACACTATAAAAACTAAACGTTTATGGCAGGACAACCTTATTTCTAGAACATCCTTTGTATCAAGAACTCAATAAAAATAAATAGCAAGGAATTGAAATAAATTGCTGAAATTTAAATCTAACTTATTACAACATTCCCCACACTTGCTTGAAATGTAAATATTTACAACATTCACAACCACACATACATTCTACAGCTTTAAATGATAAATGGTAAAAGATTAAGCAAGCATTCAATCCATAAGACAAATAATTATAGTGGTTCGCCTGTGTGTTCACCAACTGTTAAACAACAGCTACACAGAATGCTACTCCACTCCTAATTCCTCACACAGGGGATATTAGCGTTCACTATCAAAATAGGTTTCACAAGTTCTCCTAAAACCTTCACAATTGTGTCTTTTTAACTTGGGCTTACACAATCCAAAAACCTTTCTTTCTGAGTTTTCTGGCTCTCCTCAGCTAACCACACAAATGAAATTTTTCTGGCAAATCCCAAACAAAAATCAAAAGAATAGAAATTTTACAGAATTGTAAAATACTTGGATTTCTCCTCTTGTAGCAGCCCGGAAGAACTAATCGGAGTAGAAGTTCGAATATGGAAGTTCAATGTCCAATACTCACTTTAAAATGGTTCTAAGTTCTAATTGATTTTAAGATTAATCAACTTAGGGCTACCTGTATTTGATTTTGATTTCGTGAAGAAGGAATTAAGATTTCTCCCTTTTTCTAATCAGATTGGAATGCAAATCAAAATCAAATAACAATAAGCTAACAAAAGGAAATAGAATTATGCACAATATAGCTTAAAAACAAACACAGACTTATCTCAGAGTGGAGCCTTGAATTCACTTAGTTTTCAATATAAAACTCTGAAATTCGTGTGCTATTTATAGCTGCAGAAATTCATCTTCGACTGGTTTTAGGGACACCACGACTGGTCCAAGAATAAACTGATTTTTGAATTTTTGAGCGCAATTGAATCAAACCGTTGTACGACCGATCGTAGGCAGTCCACGACCGGTCGAGACCCCTCTACGAATGGTCATGCGACACTTGATTTAGTTGCTGGAGTTTGAGTCGTAGCTTTACGACTGGTCGAAGGTCGAGTCGAGACCATCCCACGATCGGTCGAGAAGACTCCAGGACTAGTCGTAGTTGAACCAGAAAATCTGAAAAATTGCAACAATTCTAGGACTGGTCCTGAAACTTCTTAGACTGGTCGAACCAGTGCTAGGACTAGTCGAACAAGGTCTAGGACTAGTCTTAGAATAGACCAAATTCATGTATTGATATTAAAATGAATTATGTAGCCAAAGTGACCTACCCTAAGGTCAATCTAAGGTTCATCATACCTGGGACATGAAGTATGGACATTGAAAACTTCATTTGTTTAGACTTTGAACATTATGAAGCTTGAGTTCTTCTTGATGCAGCTTGACTACACAAGCTTTGAAATTAATGACATTTTGAGTTGCACTTGAGTCCCAAACTATGCTTGAGTCTGCTTGAGTCTTGACCTTGAATACATGTGAACTTGAGCTTGAGTCTTGAGTTTGAACTCTTCTTTTCTATATTGTAGCTTGAACTAGCTTGAGGAAATCATCTTCGTGACATGGTGTCTTGAACAAATTTATCAAGATATAAACACAAGACACATATAGAGGTTTTGACACACAAAATTTGACAACAAAAGAGGAATCAAATCATAGCACTTACAGATTCATAATACATACTCACGGTGGGCCATATGCCATCACAACAGAGAGAGAGAGAGAGAGAGAGAGAGAGAGAGAGAGAGAGAGAGAGAGAGAGAGAGAGAGAGAGAGAGAGAGAGAGAGAGAGAGAGAGGAGGGACCTCGCCGCTACGGACCCTCCATTTCTTACATTGCATACTTCAAACAGGTCCCACCACATGTGGTCCTAGAAAAAATGAAATTTAACAGTGGATCCCCCACCTATCGGCCTTCTTCTTTTGCTCCTTGGACTCGTATGCTCCGTGCCTTCAACTTTGATGGAGGTTGATGAAGAGTGAATGGTTGAGATGGGAGATGAGAGGGTGGGCCACACTTAGCTTTGGGAGAGAGCTTGGACATATGAAGTTTTTGTTGCTTGGGAGTGAAGAGAGAGAATGAGAGAGAGAGAGAGAGGAGGGAAGTGATGGGTGAAAAGGAATGGGACGATGGGTGATGGGTGATGGATAGAGTGATGGAGTTGTAAGAAAGGGATGGGTGGAGAGAGAGAGATTGACTTTGGGAATGGGAGAGAGATGGGTTGCTTGTACGTGACTTGTACTTGTGATAGGATATGTACTTAACATTGATTGATTGATTGATTGATGGGATAGGTTGTAGAGATTTTCTCGTAATTTGCGACACGCGACGTTTCTTCCTAGGTATCGGATCGGTGCGCGAGTCCTGGCGTTAGAACCCCGGTGACGGCGCGGTCGCTAGGATACAAGTTTTGAGTCGAGTCGACTCTGATATGCAGGACTCGGCTTAGGATCACGTGTAAACGTCGGATACAAGTCGAGGGTTGCCGGAATTCGACTGGGAAGACCGCGAAAGCCTACGGAACGGTACGGTCTAGGATACAGGTCTTACAGCTCTTCCCTTCAAATAAAAATTGAAAAGGCCAAGTTATATGTCCTAGGGGGGGGGGGGGGGGGGGGGGGTGAATAGGACTATGCCAAATTAAAATTGATAACAACGAAATTTAATCAATAAGATAGCCTTATAAACAAATAAAAGAAAGATAACACTTTAAATGAACCACAATACAAAAATGTAAAGCAACCTCAAATGTATGAGTATTGAGAGGCTGATACAAATGTTGTTCTAAGGACAACCTTACACCAAAAACCAAGGTTTATGGTAGGACAACCTGATTCGTAGAAAGGTCTTTGTATTAAAAACTCAAACTTGATACAGAAGAATAAGTAAATAAATAACAAGGAAATGAAATCAAAGTTATTACAACATTCCCCATAATGCTTGAAATGTAAAAGATTACAACATTCACATCCACGAATACATCTCACAATATTGAATGATAAAAGATATAAAAATTAAACCACACATCCACAAAACACAAAGAATTATAGTCTTTCGCCTGTGTGTACACCAACTGTTAAACAACAACCACACAGCTTGCTACTTCACTCCTAATATCCTCACACAGTGGATATTAACGTTCACTATGAAATAAGTTTTTCTCAGGTTCACCTAAAACCCTCACAATTGTGTCTTTCAAGTGGGCTTACACAATTTAAAAAACCCCACACTCTGAGTTTTCTGGATCACCTCAGATAAACCAAAACAATGAGATTTTTCTGGCTTAATTTCAAAAGAAACCAAAAACAGAAGATTTACACAAATGTAAAATACCTGGATTTCTCCTTTTGTTGGAGCCCGGAAGAATCAAATCGGAGTAGAAGTTCGAATAGAAGTTCAATGTCCAATACTCACTTATGAAATGGTCCTAGATTCTAAATTGATTTTAAATTAAACCAAGTTGGGCTAGCTCTATTTGATTTTGATTCCAAGAAGTGGAATATCACAATTTCTCTTTCAAATCAGATTGGAATACAGAAATAAAATCAAATATACAAAGCTATTAAAAGAGAATATTAAATATGCACAATCTAGCTTAAAAAGATTACAAATTATCTCTCAGAATGATGACTTGATTATACTTGAATTGGAATATCAAACTCTGAAAATCGTGCTCTATTTATAGCTAAACAAATCGAGTTCACGACTGGTCATAAGGACACTACGGCTGGTCGTAGAACCAACAATATTTTGAAAATTTGAGCGCGATTGGATAAAACCGTTCCACGACTGCTCGTAGGCCATTCATGATCGGTCAAGGGACCTCTATGACTGGTCGTGACCTATCCACGACTGGTCGTGTGGAACCTAAAATGGTTGCTGGAGTTTGAGTCGTAGCTGCTGGACTGGTCGTGAACGAGTCATGCACTGTTCACATGACCGGTCGAGTAGTCTCCAGGACTGGTCGTAGCTCAACTAAAAAATTTCAAAAATTTGTAACAACTTAAGACTGGTCGTGGAATTTCTTGGACTGGTCGAGCCAGTGCTAGGACTAGTCGAATAGAGTCCAGGACTAGTCGAAGAACAGACCAAATGCTTATAAAATGATTCAATTTGAATTATGTAATCAAAATAACCTACCCTAAGGTCAATCTAAGGTCTTCCATACCTCAGACATGATGTATGAACATTGAACCTTCTTTTCTTCAAATGATAGACGGCCTTTGAAGTTCATGAAGCTTGAGATCTCGACATATGATGGATCTTGAACTTGAGATCTTTTGAAGGTTGAATTTGTAGTAGAACTTGAACTTCACCTTGAGTCTTAAGTATGAACAGTTGACTTGTATTTCAATGTTGCTTTACAATCATTGAACTTTGAAGCTTAAAGGAGTGAACAATGTACTTGACCTTGCGTTTCTTGAAGTAGATCTTTATTCTTAACTTGAAGCATTGTCCTTGTACATGTGATGCATTGTCTTGAACATATATATCAATGTGCTACACTAGTCACATACTGTGGTTTTGGCACAACAAAATTTGATAATCAAAGGACCAAATAATCATAGCACTTACAAAGATTTCATCCTTGAAATTTACACAATCATCGCAACTAAACATAACTTATAATAGAAGAGGAAACAAAGCATCATCATACAAAATCGGAGACAGCATATAAGATACAATATATGATCAATCATCAAAGAGATGGGGATAACGCTCTCAAATCTCAGCCTCGCGCTCCCAAGACGCCTCATCAACAGAATGGTGACCCCACTGAACCTTTACCAAGGGGATGACCTTGGTCCGGAGGACCTGCTCATTCCGATCAAGGATATGAATTGGCTGCTCAATGTAAGAAGCGTCCTCGCGAACCTCCAACGACTGCCAATCAATAACAGGAACTACGTCTGACCCACACTTCCTCAACATAGAGACATGGAAAGCGTTGTGGACGCCAGACAACTGAAAAGCAAGGTAAGCCGATAGGCCACGGCGCCAACGCCCCCAGTGATCTCGAAAGGTCTTATGAATCTCGGGGCAAGCTTGCCTTTCACTCCGAATCAAAGCACGCCCTTCATGGGCGAGACCTTGAGATACACTCTGTCCCCAACATTGAACTCCAAGGGACGACACCGACGATCAGCAAAACTCTTCTGTAGCTCTGAACTGTGCGTATCCTCTGCCCGATGATATCGATAGCCTCTGACGTCTACTACACAAGCTCGGGACTTAGGAGACACTGCTCTCCGACCTCGGTCCAACGGCTCGGTGATCTGCACAGTCTGCCATATAATGCCTCAAAAGGAGCCATGCCAATGGTCACCTGATAGCTGTTGTTGTATGCGAACTCAGTCATTCGTAGATTCTCATCCCAGCTACCCCCGAAGTCAATTGCGCAGGTCCGAAGCATATCCTCAAGGATCTGGTTGACCCTCTCGGTCTGGCCATCGGTCTGCGGATGATACGCGGTGCTGAGCTACAAATCAGTACCCATCGCTCTCTGAAAGCCCCTGCAAAACTGAGACGTGAACTTCGGGTCTCAGTTTGAAACGATCGAGTCTCACTATCTCATCAACAAACAGCTTGGCGAGCCAGTCCGCATGCCAGGTCTCACGAATCGTAAGAAAACGTGTCGACTTCGTCAGACGGTCCATGACAACCCAGATGGCGTCATGACCGCGCTGAGTCCTCGACAAACCCATGATAAAATTGATAGATATGTGCTCCCACTTCCATATCTGGACCCTCAACGACTGCAATGGACCAGGGGGTTTCTGATGATCGGTCTTGTCATGCTGGCATGTGTCACACTCGGCCACAAAACTGGCGATTTAGCGCTTCATCCCCTCCCAAAAATACTGTCTCCTCATATCACGATAATCTTCGTTGAGCCAAGGTGGATAGAAAACTGCGATCGATGTGCCTCGGTCATAAGATCTCTGCGCAACTTAGGAATATCCGGGACACATAATTGACATTTAAAGTGAAGTTTACCATCAGAACCAATCTGCCAATCTGTCTGACTCTCAGATGCTGCCTCTGCTCGATAATCCTGTAACGACTCGTTTGTCTGCCGAGCCTCGACCACCCTTGCGACAAGAGAGGTTGAATCGACAGGCTCGATAGCTGAACGATAGAAGACTGCAGACCAAACTAGAAGTTGTACTCTGCTATATCCTCGAGCATCCTCCACTCTTGAATCATCATGTGTGCCACCAGGCCTCGTGGTTGACGGCTGAGGGCATCCGCCACCATGTTTGCCTTACCCGGGTGGTACTGGAGGTCAAAATTATAGTCCTTTAGAAGTTCCATCCAGCGTCTCTGCCTCGTATTCAGCTCGGACTATGAGAATAGATACTTCAAGATCTTGTGGTCAGAGAAGAGCTCGAACCTGACCCCGTAGAGATAGTGTCTCCACACCTTCAGTGCAAAGACGACTGCTGCCAGCTCCAAATTGTGCATGGGGTAGTTCAGCTCATGAACCTTGAGCTGGCGAGACGCATAAGCCACTGGTCTCCCATGCTGCATCAGGAAAGCACCTAAGCCAATACGTGAAGCATCAGTAAATACAACAAATTCATCACTCCCAGAGGGAAGAGTGAGGATAGGAGTGGACGTGAGGCAGTCTTTCAGCTCCATAAATGATCGCTCACATGCGTCGCTCCAAACAAACTTTGCCCCCTTTCGAGTTAACCTGGTCAATGGGGCTACGATACGTGAGAAGACCTCAATGAAACGTCGATAGTATCTTACCAAAGTTAGGAAACTGTGGATCTCGGACATACTCGTGGGCTGGCCCCATAAACGCACTGCCTCAACCTTCGAGGGGTCCACTGTGACACCCTCCCTCGTCACCCCGTGACCAAGGAACTTCACCTCTGCCTACCAAAACTCGCATTTCTCCAGCTTCGCATATAGCTGGTGGGCACAGAGGGTCTGTAAAGCGATCTCCAGATGTTGCATATGGTCTTCACAGGTCCTCAAATATATCAGAATGTCATCGTTGAAGACCACAACAAACTGATCGAGATTTGGATGGAAGGCCTCGTTCATCAACTGCATGAAGACCGCAGGTGCATTGGCCAGTCCGAAGGACATGACCTGAAACTCAAAATGATCATAACGCATCCTGATAGCCGTCTTCGAGATGTCCTCCTCTCGGACCCAAATCTGATGATAACCAAAACGCAGGTCAATCTTCGAAAAGAACTGTACACCCTGCAGCTGATCAAATAAATCATCTATCCTCGGGAGCGGATACTTGTTCTTGATCGTGACCCGGTTGAGCTCGCGAAACGTAGAACCTTAACGAGCCATCCTTCTTCCTGACGAAGAGTATCGGCGATCCCCATGGAGAACTGCTCAGACGGATGAATCCCAACTCTCGCAACTTGTCCAACTACCGCTGTAGGTCTCGCAACTCTATCGGTGCCATACGGTATGGGGCCTTCGAGATAGGCGCGGTACCGAGTACAAGATCGATCTGGAACTCAATATGACGACACGACGACAATCTTGGAATCTCTTGGAACACGTTGGGGAAATCACAGACAATCGACAACTGATCAATATTAGCGGTAACAGGCTCCTCAACGGCATAGGACATCAAGCAAGACAATGACTCTCCTCGAGGCTCTGCAACGAACTGAAACTGCGGCAAGCCTAGTATACAGAACGTGACTGTCCTCGCGGAGCAATCCAAGATGGCGTGATACTCGGTAAGCCAATCCATGCCCAAGATAAAGTCTAAATCTGACATTGGCAGCATGTACAATTCGGTGGGTAAGAAAATCTCTCCCACTAACACGGGGCAAGACGAACAGAAGCGGCCTAACAGTGTAGTCTTCCCTAAGGGCGTTGATACCGTCAACCCCTCTCCAGCAGACTCTGTCGGCAATCTAGTCAAACGACAGAATCCCTTGGACATAAACGAGTGCGAAGCACCGGAATCAAATAAAACTCGAGCGATGCATGCAGAGACTGGAAGTATACCCTTAATGACTCCTCCAGAAGATTACGGATCCTGCTGAGCCGCGTAGAACCTAGCCTGAGCTGGCTGGGGAGATGCTTGTCCCCTCGGAGGGTGCTGCTACTGTTGCTGATGTCGCTGAGGCGCTCAAAACTGCCTTTGCTGCTGAGGTCTTAGAGGCTAGTGCTAATGCTGCTGCTGAGAGGGCCTCAGTGGTGGGATCTGCTATCGTTGCTGTTGCGGAGGATGCTGCGGTGCTCTCAGCTGTTGCTGCATAGGTTGCTGTGGTGCTCTCGGCTGCTGCCGCTGAGGTCGGGGACACTCCCACCTACGGTGTCCTGTCACACTGCATTCGTAACAAGTATCAGAAAGCTGCCTCTGAGGTAGTGCCGCTGGAGGTGCCGATGGTGCTGCTGGTGCTCTGGTGGATGGGTGTCTCCTATATCTCTGTGGTCATCGATGCTGCTACTGTTGGGAGCTACCGGATGAAGCTTACCTCTTCCGGTTTCTCATCCGATCACGATCGGTCTGTGTGCTGGCCCACTCGGTCTCATAAATCTGAGCCCTCCATACAACCGCTTGAAAGGTCGAGAACTCATGCCCAATAACACGGCCATGATGGCCGTAACGTAAGCCGTTCTCGAAACGGTGGGCCTTCCACCCCTCGTCATCGACCAAATACAGCGCAAACCTCGATAGCGCCACAAAGTGGGCCGCATATTGTGCCACAGACATGTCCCCCTACACTAAGGTCTCGAAATCAAATGCTCGCTGATGGCAGATGTGGTCGGGGAGTACTGCTGCTTGAATCGGTCTATAAAATTATCCCATGTCCAAACGAAGTCGGGCCCTACAACACAGGTAACAGAGGTCCACCAGTGCTCGGCCTCACCTTGAAGAAGAAATACTACCAACCAGACTCGCTGCTAGGTCGTACATGCCATAATATCAAAAATCTTCTCCACATCGAAGCACCACCTCTCGGCTATTGTCGGATCTTGCTCGCCATGGAAACGCAGAGGATCGAGCTGTCTGAACTCTCGAAGAAGGGCGCTTATGCGCTCCTGCTTTGCCTAGGCTGACAAAACAACTTGGTGCCTACCCTGTCCCCTGAAGCGCAACTCTCATAGTCTGCAACATCTGCTGTAACTGGGAAGCACTTACAGGTAAGGTCGGATCCACACCGGTCTCGGGTGGAGGAACGACATTCTCAGGCTGGGGAGCGGGAATCTCTGGTGGTGGAGCGGGAGTCGTAGGTGGTAAAACGGGAGTCTCAAGTGGTGGAGCGAGAGTCGCTCGGGTCTCTCTCCTGTGTAGTATTTCCTATAGAAAAGAACAAATGCGTCTATCAATCCTTGAAAACTCTCGAAAGCACGTTAGGGGACTAAATCAGAAGGTTACACACTCGGAACCTAATTGATCTAAACTCATACTAGATATGTGATGTTGTTCTGGGTTGTTCCCAAGTTATGCTCTGATACCAACTTCTGTCACGCCCCAAACTCGGAAACCGGGCTAACAAAATTTTCGATCGCCGAATTTGGTGCGACAGCCTCTGTAGTACCCCATTCTTGGTTTCCGGTACCCATACACTAGGTTCCGATCCTGGGATCCTACAAGGAGTATTTTCAACATCAATTTGATTCGTAGTGAGCATAACCATAAGCATAACCTATGAACAATAACCACAAGAACACCATCACAAAATCCACTATGATCAAAAACTTTAAAGTACAATGCGTATGAAGGGAAATACAAGACAATAAAGCCAAAACTCTTGAAGCTCTACAACACGCTCCTGCACCTAAACTGCTACTGCCTAGCGTCACCTGTATGCAATGGTCATGCATAAGCGTATAGAAAGCTTAAAGGATGGTGAAAGTGTGTGCATATGGTAGAAATGCAAGTTTGTAATATCAGAGTAATGTAGAAACGCTGGTAAGTTCATGAATGTCATCAGTTGTACCAAGGCTATACGATGCAAGACATGAGTGCTATCGGCCATATCAAGACCATGTGATGCAAGGAATGAATGATGTCAGCCATACCAAGGCCATGCGATGTAAGATGTAACTCAAGCACACCAGTCCTCATCCGAATCCATATGTTAATGCAGCTCATCGCCATAACATCAAATATCAGTACAGTTCTCACTTTGGATAATCACCGAGGTATAGTACACTCTACGCTAGCTTGCAGCCCCTATCAAAGCGCACAATTGGGTGAGTAAAAGAGACCTCACTATCCACGTACCAATATCAGGCCCGACTCGTCTATAGCGGACCTATTTCTCAAGCTGGTCAAACTCAACCTAGAAATTGCCCCCTCACTCGAGCGAGTAAGGTCACACCCTTTTCCAACCGACCATGACACAGTGGGAGACGCGGCCTACTGATATACGGCCCTCGTGCGCTCATGTATCCACTCGGTCTCGACGTTGGAGTCATCATTTGGTATCATCGGGTTTAGAGATTTTCACCAAGGGACATCTATGGCGCCCCGATGCTAGAAGCAGTATTTTCGGTATCCAATCTGGCCACCCACGATGTGTCTGTGGAGGCCAAATCCCTGATGTCACTAGGACACATAGTAATCATAATCACACAAATGCAAATGTGCATGAGTCACGCAGTCCAATCATGCATCAATCCTGCACATATCGTGCCCTCATGTGGGGTAACTCTGCCTATCAGGGAGTCCCATAAACCATCTGTACTATGGCATATGAAATGGTCAATCACATCTCATAACAAACATACTGATGATGCGCATGAGCATGTATCATGATGCTATGCTGTCACAAACTCATAATCGGCAACGGTAGCCGGTATCAGCAATTGGCATCGATAATCAACCTCGACGTAAGGTGGGGTCCATAGATGGACGACAGATGAAGGATCAATTAAAATCAATGGGGCCTAAGTGTTTGGGTCAACCCACTAGAGAATGATGAGGATGGGCTTAACAAGGCCTAAGGGAAGGTTACAATGTGGATGTCCAACCATCATTGCCCATTAATGTGGTCATTTAACCAACATTGCTCCCAAGGAATGGCGCTCATATGGTCAATCGTATAATGGGTCCACGGTCTCATACAAGGGTCTAATACACATCATCATGGACCTCGCTTATGGGGCATATACGCATCACATTGGGCCTCACTCATGGGGCAGTAAATATATCATATCGAGTCGTATCAAATGGGCCGATCAAATGGGTCGAATCAAATGGGCCGAATCAATGGGTTGAATCAAATGGGCCAAATCGATGGGCCGAATCAAATGGGCCGAGTCAAATCGGCCGAATCGATGGGCCGAATTAAATGGGTCGAGTCGAATGGGCCGAATCAAATGGGCCGAGTTGAATGGGCCGAATCGATGGTCCGAGTCAAATGGGCCGAGTCAAATGGGCCGAGTCGAATGGGCCGAATCGATGGGCCGAATAAAATAGGCCAGTACAAATGGGCCTAATACACATCATTATGGGCCTCTGCCCATGGGCCCCAAATACATCACGATGGGCCTTAACCCATGGGCCCCGAATGCATCATATTAGGCCTCTCAAATATAACAAGTAGGCCGCACTACTTGGGCCACACCATTTATCCATCTACAGAGATCATTTTAGAGCATTATCTAAACAATGAATTAGATCAAAAGATCATCTGGACCATACCACAAATAGCAGTGGTGATAATGATTCCCACGGTTAAAATTTTAGAGGGGCCCACCATAGCATTTATTTTCGATCTAGACTGTTCATAAGGTCATAAGACCTGAACAGGGAGGGAAAACAAATATTATATTGATTCAAAACTTTTGTAATCCCCAAAAGGGATTTCAATGGTAGACGTTCAATCCCTACTGTTTATTGCAGTGTGGCCCACCTGATACTAGATCTATCTTATTTTTCTTCCCAAGCCTTAGGATTGGCTCACCTAATGGATGGACGGTTAGACGAACCATATACATTTAGGGTGAGGTCCACGTACGTGGCCCACCAGAGACGTGAATCTGCTTCATTTTTAGTCTCAAGCTTAAGACAAGCTAACCAAATGGATGGATGGCTAGATGCAACATGTCACATCAAGTGGTGGGTCCCACCCGTCTAGCATGCTGGACGGGTGTGACAAAACCCAAACATCATGGTGGCCCCACGTCCACGTACAGGTGGACGGTAGGTGAGAGAGAGAGAGAGATGGGAGTGGGAGTGTCAGCGTTGTCAGTGCCCAGCGTCTAGAGATGCTGGACGAACGGCTGATGGTGGGTCCCACATATATGGACGGTTTGATGCAACACATACATCATGGCCCATGTCCAGGGGCTGGACGACTTTGGTAAAACACCCACATCGTGTGTGGTCCACGTCTGCCCCCTAGAGTGTTGATAAATCATTTACATTAAGGTGGCCCTGCACGAATGGATGGTGCAGATGGATTACTGCATCATGGTCACGGTCCCACAGACCTGCTGACGGTACAACAGCTGTGGCTGGTACATGTAGACCAACCAAGCCACTTCCTTCAGTAGGTGGGTCCCACGTGGGACCACCAGATATATGTAGTATATATATATCTATACTATATATCATATATTATGTATTATACTAATTATTTATTTATTTAATATATATTTTTTTAAAAGGGGGTCCAGGCCTGCTGGCCACTGTCCAGATGGATGGGATCAGGCCTACTAGTCACGTCCAGATGGATGGTTGGTGTGGATGAACCCATACATCTTGGTGCACCCACACCGCACCGTCCAGATGGACAGTGTGGATTCATAATACATACTCACGGTGGGTCATAGGCCATCACAAGAGAGAGAGAGAGAGAGAGAAGAGAGAGAGAGAGAGAGAGAGAGAGAGAGAGAGAGAGAGAGAGAGAGGAGAGAGAGAGAGCAACCCCCACCACTATGGGCCCTCCATTTCTCATACTTCAAACGGGTCCCACCACATGTGGTCCAAAAAAATGAAATTTACGGTGGATCACCCACCTATCGATCTTGTTCTTTTGCTCACTGGACTCGTATGTTCCATGCCTTTAACTTTGATGAAGGTTAATGAAGAGTGAATGGTTGACATGGGAGATGAGAGGGTGGGCCACACTTGACTTTGGGAGAGAGCTTGGGCGTATGAATTTTTGTTGCTTGGGAGTGAAGAGAGAGATTGAGAGAGAGAGGGAAGTGATGGGTGAAAAGGGATGGGATGATGGGTGATGGGTGGAGTGATGGAGTTGTAAGAAAGGGATGGGTGGAGAGAGAGAGAGAGTTGACTTTAGGAATGGGAGAGAGATGGGTTGCTTGTACTTGACTTGTACTTGTGATAGGATATGTACTTGACATTGATTGATTGATTGATGGGATAGGTTGTAGAGATTCTCTCGAAATTCGCAACGCACGGCGTTTCTTCGGAATGAACGCGGGCCCACATCTTCTGACTTGGGTTTGCGAGTCACGGCGTTAGAGCCGCGGTGACGGCGTGGTCGCTAGGATACAAGTTTCAAGTTGAGCCAACTCTGATATGCAGGACTTGGCTTAAGATCACGCGCAAACGTTGGATACAAGTCGAGGGTTGCCAGAATTTGACCGGGAAGACCTCGGAAGCCTACGAAATGGTACGGTCTAAGATACGGGTCTTACAGATTAGGTATTACCCCTGTAGGGCTGTACACGAGTCAAGCTAGCTTGAAAAGCTCGCTCGACTCGGCTCGACTCAGCTCGGATTGACTCGGCTTGAAAGGATGACTCAAGGCGAGTCGAGCTTGTTTACTAAAGCTCGAGTTGAGTTTAAGCCAAGTTCAACCATGGTGTATTTAAACTCGACTCGACTCGAACTCGACTCGACTTGAAGCTCGAGCTCGAGCTCGACTCGGCTCGAGTAATATATTTTAATAATATATATAATTATATTATATATATTTAAGTTAAGAAAATAAGTTAAAACTTAAAAGTTTTTACTAAAAAATCCTACCTGGCCCAACCCATCCCAATTCCCTCTTTTTCTTTCCCTTACCCTACCGAGGTAAACTCGACTCGACTCGAGATAAACACGACTCAACTCGAACCACTAGCTTGACTCGAACTCGACTCGAAAGCTTTGGCAAATAAGCCAAGCTTCAATGTTGAGCTCGAGGGCAAGCTCGACTCGAACTCGACTCGAAAGCTTTGGCAAACAAGCTAAGCTTCAATGTTGAGCTCGAGGGCGAGCTTGAGCTCGAGTATAGCATGGACGAGTCAAGCCAAGCTTGGCCCACCTCGACTCCACTTGGCTTGATGTACAGCCCTATACCCCTGCCTGTTTAGAGCTCGGGACAGGCAGAGCTCCGTGGGCAACTGAGGGGCCTCTGTGATGTATGAACTTTATCCACATTGTTCATACATTTTTCATATTATTTTAAAATATTATACGAAAAACAGGGAAGATAAAAGTCTCAAATGGGCCACACGGTGGATATTAAATTCAAACCATTGGAAAACTCTTAGGATCTGCGGAAGTTTTGGATCAAGATGATGCTTGCTTTTTCGCTTCATCCAGGTATGTGACCATATAAAGGGGTTAGATGGAAAAAAAAACGATACATTGGACCCTAAGAAGGTTTCAATGGTGGATGTCCCTAGCACCGTTGCTTCCTATGGTGTGGTCCACTTAAACCTTAAATCTAACTTATTTTTTGTCCAGTAATCTAAAATGATATTAAAAAAAATGGATGGACAGTGTGTATAAAAGTAATACATCACAATGGCCCCTCAGGGGTCCCCAAAGCCTCCGCCTATCTCGAGCTCTGATGAACAAGCAAGGGTAGTACCATTAATTACTTCTAAAGGCCACAAAAGTTTTCAATCAAACTGATATTTGTGTTTTCCCTTCTTTAATGTCTTTATTAACTTTTTATAGGTTGGATTTCGAAAAAACATCATGGTGGGCCTGAGAAAGGTTTCAACGGTAAGCATCAATCTTCCCACCGTTTTCTGTGGTGGGGTCCACTAAAGCTTTGGATCTGCCTCGTTCTCTAGGTCATGCCTTAAACTAATATCTCCAAATGAATGGACGCTGTGGATACAACACATACATCATAGTGGGGTCCACAGAACTTGGTGACATCACTTCAGTAGCGAGTCTCGCTACTCAACCTATCAGTATCTAATCCGCGTCCATTTTTGGGACTCGGATTGAGCAACGTGTAACAGAGCACCAAGGTCAGTACTGTGTTGCCGTGGCAAAGATCTCCGAGGCCACCATGACGTGTGTTTTATATTCACACCGTCTATCTATTTTACCATATCATTTTACGTTATGAGCCCAAAAATTAGGTAAATCACACTATAGGAAATGGTTGAGATTAAACACCTACTGTTGAAAACTTTTAGGGGCTACAAAAGTTTTGGATCAAGCTGATATTTGTGTTTTCCCTTCGTCCAGGTCTTTTAGATCTAATGAACAGATTGGATCACGGTGGCCCTAGGAAGGTTCGTCAATAGGCATCATTGTTCCCACAATTTTTTTCATGTCGATGTGCACGTGAACTTTGGATTATTGTACCCTATTTCTATTCATACATACAAGATACCATCAGATATGGACACATGGATTTCAGATATATTGAGATATTTGAAGAAAATTTTGGGTGATATAGCTGACGTATATCTTGAGTGATGCCACGTCATCCATAAAGGATAGTTGACCGGAATGTGATCAAGTCAATCAGAGAACTTCAAGCCATTATAAGTACAGATGACACATGCTCAGAAGAAGGGCCACATAAGGTTAATAATGATGAAATGTTATAAAAATGACCATGACATGGAGGTATCTCGATGTTCATGTTTCGACAAGAAAACAATTGTATTTGATTTGGGAATTATCTTATTCAATCATAACAATGAAATAATTACAGAAACAATCATCACACTTCATTGATTCTGAATTCATTTACATCCTCAAGTATCCCTTGATTCTAAGATAGTTTACAAAGAATTCGTTACAAGTTACAGTTATCGTAGTTAAATATAAATTTCGGCAGCATAACAGTGCCAATCTCAATCATCTCCTATGACTTAGGAGGAATGGATGAATTGGCCAACAGTCTTCAAGAAGACGGAGATTCCGGCAGCATAACAGCGCTATTTCTGTCATCTCCTGAAACTTAGGAGGAACACGCCTTTTCGTCGATGATTCTTCCTTTTCTCCTGAACAAGAAGAACCTGAAGACTTGAAGACTTGAGCTATTCTGACAGCATAATAGCCTGTTGCTATTATAGACTGCCCAGCAGTCGGTTTGCGCGGATCCGCGCAAACGATATGCTTTGCGCAGGCCCGCGCAAACTATCTCAGCCCTATGCTGCTTTGCGCGGATCAGCGCACAAACTTCAGGAGTCCAATACTCCTTTGCGCGCAGTCGCGCAAAGTGCAGGAGTCCAATACTCCGCACCTTCTGTCTTCTCTTTCGTCTTTCTTTCACTTCTGAAATCTTCCAACCCCTTTTGAGAGGAGGAACGGGGTATTTATAGACATTTCTTCAATGGAATCCCTGTTCTGGTCGATGTGGGATAAAATAATCAACCAACGCTTTCAATCCCATTATTATATACTTTGCGCGAACACGTGCAAACAATATACTTTGCGCGGTCTCGCTCAAACCATCAGTCCCTGTGCAAACTATCTTCATGATCCCAACGCAAACTATCTTCATGATCCCAGCGCAAACCTTTCACTTTGCTCAGTCTGGCGCAACCATTTCACTTTGCGCGAATCCGCGCAAAGTGGTCTTGAAGCTGATTTCTTTGCTCTTTCAAATTGATTTCTTGCTTTTTTCTCGTCTTCACTTCCTTGCTTATTTTATGCTTCAACAGATGCCCCCTTGATCCGTTCTTTGTTATTTTCCAAAAAATCAAAGAAAAAGGATCAACCAGTTATTTTCTACAGGGTTTGTGCGACCCCGCGCAAAGCTCTGGTCGAGTACCGTACTCGACCATAGAGGCTATAAATAGTCCAACTACTTAGTCATTTTTACGAACCGTTCTCCGCTGAAACTCTTCTCTGGCGATTTTCTTCCGCGCAAACCTCCCACTTTGCGCGACCCCGCGCAAACCGTTTCACTTTGCGCGATTTTCCTTTGAACTTGAAGTTTTTTCGCGCAAACTGTATACTTTGCGCGACCCCGCGCAAAGTACTCTGTTCTTAGCCAAATTTCTTTTTAAACTGTCTCCAACATTTAGCCATTTTCTTTCTTCTTCCTTTCTTACTTCCTTTATCTTACTTTCATGGCTCGTGTTAAACAAACGGCTCGTCTTGTAACTCCTTCTGCCTCTCCTCCTTCTGATCAGCCTCCTGCTAAGCGGACAAAGACCACTTCCAGAAATCCTGCTTACTTCAAAGAACCTGTCCTTCCCACTTTCGACTTTTCTGACCGTATTAGATCTTTACCTTCCCCCATTCACAGATCTATATCTTTGGGAGACATCAAATGTCCACCTAAGCATGACAGAGAGTATGACTGGGATGAATGGTTGAAGACCACTACTCATATTCGGACTAATAGTGAGAGAGCACCTATCCGTGAAGATACTCCTCCTGCTTCTCGCCCAAAGAAAACTCACTGAAATAAGGCGAAAGAATTTGCAGAAAAGACAAGGAACATAAGAAGAAGAGGCTTCAAAACTCGTGGGACTCAGTACGAGTTGTCGAAGGTATTATGAAGTTTGATAATCCTCATGCGGAGGGCATGACAATCATTCCGATCAAGTTATATCGCCATCAGTCCATGCTAGACTGCGAGTCCAAAGATTACGTCCATGGCGAGAGATTAATGTATACTGAATCATGGACTTCAAGAGAGCCCCGACTCCTGGAAGGAACTATTCGAACTCAGAAACCGCGACAGAGGATAGGAGAAGTTCATCCCATGATCTTCTTAACTCCTTTCCATAATCCTCATGATCTCTTTCCTTCTCATTTTTATGAGACAGTGCGACAACGCTTCAGAGATCGGGAGCAACTCTGGGGACAGGCAGAATTCCGCATCAGAGGCATGTTAACTGCTCGTCGATACTATTCTGAATGGGCGGAGGCTATATTGCTGAAACATACGAGCACTCTTGCAAAGATCGGCCTTTATGATGCAATAGAAGTGACCTCCAATATTTCTATAGGGAACCCAATATTCTGAAAGGTTTCCTTGAATATTGGTCGCCTACAACCAACTCCTTCCATCTTCCTTATGGTGAAATGAGTATATCTCTCTGGGACCTTCATCGCATAGCCGGTCTCACAATAACAGGCAAATTCTATGATGAATTCATTCCAACAAACAGAGAATTGGCCTTCGTATCTTCTCCAGACCGTAAGCCTTCCATTTCTGAGACTACTATAGAGTTATTTAAAGAGATGGGCAAATTTCCCAACCTCCACAAAATTCCCCTCTTCAATGGCTAGCACATTTTTCTAGGGGTCTCAGGTATTTATCAATTCAACAACTGATCTTCCTCCTGTTATTCTTGCTATTTAGCCGTTCTTGCATATTAACCTCCCTATTTTCTTTGAAGGTTTCGCGACTGCCACTCTAAAGAACTAACGAAGCTTCGAGATGCAATAAGAAGAAAGCCAGAATATAGTTCTTTCGGAGAGCTTGCAGCATTCTTGGCTTACTGGCTAAGCTTAGTTGTATTGCCCAGCTCCAAATGGGCAGATGCTATTCGTCCCAGTGTTTTTGTTGTGGCTGGTGCTTTAGCGGAGGGCCATAAATATTCTCTTGCTCCTCCCGTATTATGTTCTATCTACAGGGCTCTTGGAGAAGTATCTACCCACATAAAAGACCCAATTCTTGGAGCTTCATCTGCGTATACTTCTTGACATTATATTACGGGGTGGCTTGGAGTTTATTTTCCTTGGACTTTTGAAGCTCCGGAACAAGCATATACTCATCCTTCTCACCTTCCACTCTGGTTCTTCCAGCAAAGAGCAATGGCAAAAAGGGCATATGAGTGGGTTGCCAACAAAATTCGGGATGATGACCAGATAAACTTTTTTCAGTTCCGCCTACATCGCTACACCGAAGATACAGATATGGTGGACAACGAAACCCTTACTGCAGTAGAAAGAGCTTTCTTCTTTTCCATTCGCTCATGCAGTTTGCCTCTTCGGGAAGGGACAGAATTCTGGAGAGAACCTTACTACCCCAGTCGTTTTGCTCGTCAATTTGGTTATGATCAAACTGTACCACAAGACTGCGGCTGGTTACCAGAAAAATGCGCTGCTATGGAACTGGTCCTCTTAATTGGGCCATGATATGGAAACAGTTGTTGAATGGTTGCGTTGGATCCCTCTTCATAATCCCAAGCTGTGATCGCATAGTTCGTACATCGTATAGCTGGATGCGATGGTGGGATCACCAATCATATCTAGTTACTAAATGCTTGCCAGTAGATTCTTCTATTTTTCTTCATCCGCCCAGACTGAAGGGCAGAAATTTAGAGAGCGGAATTGGCTATATTCCAGAAAAGAGTCATGCATCTCATCCCGGAGAGATCTGTAGGAAGATATCATTGGAAGATCCCATTCGTGAAATCAAGCCCATTAATACTTTGGATGGCTAGTTTGCTTACGGAGATCTGAG
Organism: Magnolia officinalis; assembly: GCA_021015155.1. Taxonomy (NCBI): domain Eukaryota; kingdom Viridiplantae; phylum Streptophyta; class Magnoliopsida; order Magnoliales; family Magnoliaceae; genus Magnolia; species Magnolia officinalis. The sequence goes on along the minus strand of JAJHSJ010000007.1, from coordinate 57,679,730 downwards.
AGAATTTGAGAAATCTCGTCGGGATTCTTCAAACCAAGCCGCGGACGATGCTGTAGGTACATCTTCTCCAATTCCTGCAAAGACTTCAGTAGTTCAAGAAGGAGCAGCTATTGATACTTCCATATCTCCTCCACAACCCCTTGGTCCTAGTCCATCTTCTCCGATGACTAGATCAAGAACGCGTTTGCAAACATCATCCTCTATTCCTTCAGAAATGACTCGCCAAGTATCTGCTTCCCCTATGGTCCAAGAGTCTGTACCGGAGAGCAGCAAACCCATTTCTTACAAAGGGAAGCAGGTTATTATTGAAGAGGTTGACGAAGAAAATTTGGAAGATGAAAGTTCAGCTTCATCATCAGATACAACTGAATCTTCACAATACGAAGACAGCGGAGATAACGATAGTGGTAAAGATAAAGATGATGACTTTGAAGAAGGTGAAGTTGATATCGGCGAAGAAGAGGAAACAGCTGTGAAAGAAGCTGAGATAGAATCTTCCCCTGTAATTGCTAAGACTTTTCCTGGCGCCAATGTTCCTGCTAAATCTCCTACAGCTGAGAAAGATGACGAGGATCTTTTAGATTATGGAGAATATGGGTATTCACCAGGTAAAGGAAATTTTCATATACATATTTTATTTCAACAATTATATATATATATTTTTAATCATTGCGTCTCCCTTTTTAGGCGCCCAAGTTGCAGAAATAGGTGCTATCTCTCCAATGAACCCTCCTGTGGTAACTTCACCAAAAGCACCCGTAATTCCATTGGTAGTGCAGAGAGTAGTGGCTCGCGAAATCATATTTCCCTCAGAGACTACTGACTTGCCAACTCCGACTACCAGAGATTCAAGTACGGAGGCTAGAGCACCATCCTTTGCTGATATGGTGGAGTTGGGCCCTTCTATGATTCAGAGAACTTCTCCTTCTGTTAGTCGTGTTCCAGTAGTAGGTATATATATGCACCGAGTATCTTTACTTAAGACTATATATTTCATAATAATATATTGAATATCTTTCTTCTTTTGTTATAGGAACTTCTCCTTGCAGCGGTGCAGCTAGTTCTGATTCTGTAGCCACTACTTCTGAAATATCGTCTTTTGCAAAGATCCCTATTCACAAAATGCTTATGGTGAAACATTCTTTGTCGGCAATAATCTATATCTTCAGAAATCCTGATCAATGGTTAGATTTGGATGTTGCTATAGAAGTTTTGGAAAGCTCTGCCAAAATGGCCAGAATAAACATATCTCCTTTGCGGGATTCTCTCCTTAGATTCCGTGATTCGGTAATTTCTTTGGCATCGGTAGAGAATGTTCCAATTGCCCCTGAGATTTTAGAGTATAGAAAACAGCTAGCTTTATCTCAAGATCAAGTCTTTCTATCGGCTTCATCGATTTCTAAACTTGAACAAGAGCGTATGATTCTTCAAGATCAACAAAAGGCTTATATTGATGGAAAAGCGATTATCCAAGATCGTATTGCGGTCCTGAAGGAGGAAATCTCTCAACTGGAGAGAAGGAATCATGAGCAATCTTTAGCCCTTCAAGATGTTGAAGAGAAGATACGAGCAAATGCTCAATTCATTGATGTTGAAAAATCTGCACAACTTCAAGGAAAAGAAATGATCGCTTCTTTGGAAGATAAGCTCGCTGGCGTTCCTGATCAAGCAAAGCTTATTCTTGAAGAAAAATCTAAACATGATGCAGCTCGGACACAATTGAAAGAAGATATGCGCAGATATATGGAAGTAATGGGGATTACAGAAGATCTTTAAACATGTAATTTTGAACATGTAATCTTTGCTTTCATGTTTCTTTTGGACATAATTTATTTGACTTTTTGCTTTCATGATAGCATTTTGAGATGTTTATAATAGCATTTTCATATTGTATGTTTATACTTAATATTATTAAATTATATTTATACTCTATACAGCAATCTCATTATATCCTTTACAATTTCTAAACCTTTTATGCTTTATTAGTGCGGGACTTTCTATATGAGTATTTAAATTGGCGGTACTAAGTTTTGATTTAATTAGCCACACACAGTTTAAGCTCATGAGTAGTGGAGCGTGCGCACACACACAGTTTAAGCTCATGAGTAGTGGAGCATTTATGGGTCTTATGTGATGGCCATTGTAACTCTCTAGAGTTCTCTTTTGGGCTTTTCACTGCCTTGAGCTCATGGTCACGGTCCATCAGAGGGGCCCATTGACGCTACCGGACGGTGAACTGTTGGTTTTACGCACAGGGTTGGCCACGGTAACTCTCTAGAGTTCGCAGGGCTCGCAAGGCTATCTTTGGGCACCAAATCTAGGGTCGCCAGTCCATCAATGAGTAGGTTTAAGCCCTTCCTCACGAGTTACTACTGAAATCAAACCCTAGACCTGGAGGGTCTTACGCACGGTTGGCATAAAGCTCACACTGCGGCCCCTGTTTTCTTCGTCTGCAAGGTCGAGCCCATTCACAGGAGGGCACTTTCATCCGTTCCCTGTGGCGCTGCCGGAAGCTATACAGACGGCATGGGAGTTATGGTGACTAGTCTTCGTAGATTTATGGCTTTTTAAGCTTTGAATCCTTGACTTCGTCAGCTGCCCGCATGGGTGCGCACGATGGTCTTCGCGGGCTTTTTAGGGCCACTGACTCCTCGCCGCTGCCCGAATGGCGATCTTCATAGGTCTTACGTATAGTTGGCCGGCTCTTTTTAGAGCTTGATCCTTTGAGAGCATTTTTTTTTTATTTTTTTATTTTTTATTTTTTTATTTTTTTAGAGCTTGATCTTTTGATTTGGCTCAATATGGCTCTTTTAGGATTTGGCTTGGCTATACTGCCTCTTTGATTGTTATTGATGTATCCTTGCTTTTGATAATATCTTCAAGAATATCCATGCCTTGTAAGGCAATAATATTTATCTTCAAAAAGTCCGTGCTTTGCACGGCAATAATATTTATCTTCAAAAAGTCCGTGCCTTGTGCGGCAATAATATTTATCTTCAATCTTCAGGAGATCCGTGCCTTATAAGGCAATAATATATATTATATATATATATATATATGATCATCATCATTTGCAAATATAGTAGATATTTTGAGAATATCTTCAAGAAGACCCATGCTTGTAAGGCAAAATATTTCCAGCTGATATTTCCAGTTTAAATGATATCTGCCAGAGAATCTTCAAGACGATATTAACTTTGTCAATCTTACTTGATGATGATGGTCATATATGTATTTTCTAGATTCGATGCCTGATAATTGACATGTCTGTGAACTTTTCCTTCATAGCTTCTTTTGTTGACATATACAGACATGATTTTATTCATCTTTGCCCCCTTTTGATACAGAATCATTATACCGATAATATTCTGAGTCAAAATCAGCATGTCTATCTTCAGGGGTAGTATCTTTTGATGAAGCGGGCGTTGACAGGTATACTGATACCCTGTCCCTCTTGATTTGTGATTCTATATGCCCCATTGGAGTATACTTCTTTTACTACATAAGGACCGTCCCATTTAGGCTCGAACTTGCCCCCTGTCCGGCGAGTGACCACTATAGGTCTTTTCAACATTAACACCATATCCCCTTTTTTGAAAAGAGCGGTATTTAACTTGTTTATCAAAGGCAGCCGATATTCTGGCCTGATATGACTACAACCGCTGCTGAGCTGCAAGACGCTTCTCATCAAGCAATCTAATTCTTTCAGCCTTATTTTTGCATTTTCATCATCTGTTATAGATTGATGTACTGCTATCCGGAGTGATGCCACCTGCATTTCAATTAGGATAACTGCGTCTATTCATAAATTAATGAATAAGGTGTCGCCCCTGTTGCTGTACGATGGGTAGTTCTGTAGGCCCATAATGCTTCTTGTAACTTTTCATCACAATCGCGTTTATTGCCCGTCACCGTTTTTTCATTATTTTGACGATCGTTTTGTTAAACGCCTCTGCTAATCCATTGGCTGGGGGATAATAAGGTGTTGAAAACGAATGCTGAATGCCAAACTTCTGACATAACTTTTCCATGCCTCTATTCTTAAAAGGAGTGCCATTATCAGTGATGATCTTTTTCGGAATACCATGACGATATATTATAGCATGCGGATGAAATTGACCACGTCTTTCTTTTAACACTACGCAAGGCGACTGCTTCGGTCCATTTGGAGAAATAGTCTGTTGCTGCCAGGATGTACTGTTTTCCTTTTGATGAAGGGGGATTTATGGGACCAATCACGTCGAGTCCCCATGCTGAAAAAGGCCAAGAAGTAATAGACTGATGTAAATCTTCTGGAGGAACATGTATTACATCCCCGTGTATTTGGCATTCATGACATCTCTTTGCATATTCTATTGCATCTTTGAACATAGTAGGCCAATAATAACCCATTCGATGTACTCTATGGCACAAATTTCGGCCGGCTTGATGTGCTCCACATTCACCTGAATGTGCTTCCCGCAGCATTTGGTTTGCTTCTTGCTTGTCTAAGCATCTTAGCAGCATTCCATTGTAAGATTTTCTATACAATACTTCACTGCATATGACAAATTTGCCTGATCGCTGCTTAATCTGCTGCCTTTGCGCATTATCTTCTGGCAAGATATTATATTTGAGATAATCAACGAAAGGCTGCCGCCAATCATTTATCATTACTTCTAGACAAGATACAGGAAACATTTCAACGGTTTCTTCGATAACTTCTGTGGATGGCAGGAATCTTCTTTCTTCTATAGTTACTTGAAGAGGACTTCGATTTGTGTAAGACAAAGCTACTGCTAGACCAGCTAAAGCGTCCGCTTTTGCATTCTCAGAGCGTGGTACATGTTTAATCTCCACATGATAAAACTGTTCAAGCAACTGTTGTGCCTTTCGATAATAGGGCAGAAGTTCTTCTTTCCTTACTTCGAATTCTGTTGTTAACTGATTTATAATCAATTTAGAATCTCCGAAGATATGCATAATTCACTTCCATTTCTGAGCTATTTCCATTCCGATGATAAGAGCTTTGTATTCAGCTTCATTGTTTGTACATGCACTGCCCAATGTGAATGAATATGGCAATAAATCGCCTTGAGGTGTAATGAATATTATTCCTGCCCCCGCTCCCGATATTCGAGCAGTACCATCAAAATACATTTGCCAAAGATTCTGAGATTCAGTCAACATAACCTGTTCATCTGGAAATTCGTCATTAATTTCTTCACTTTCTGCTATTGGATGTGCTGCGAGGAAGTCTGCCATGGCTTGTCCTTTTACTGCTTTCACCGGTTTATATGAAATAGTATATTCTGACAGCAATAACATCCACTTGGCTAGTCTTCCTGACAACATTGGCCTGGTCATCAAAAATTTTATCGGATCTGATCTTGAGATTAGAGTTATATCATGGGAGAGACAATAATGCCTTAACTTTTGTACAGCGAATATCAGCGCCAAACACTCTTTTTCGATCGATGAATAATTGCATTCTGCCCCCATCAATGTTCGACTTAGATAATAAAGAGCAGTCTCTTTTCCGGCTTCGTTCACTTGCGCCAACAAAGCACCCAAAGAATTTGTAGCTGCAGATGTATATAAGATAAGTGACTTACCTTTCACTGGAGCTGTTAACACGGCGGCTGTTTCAATAATTCCTTGATTGAGTCAAAGGCATTTTGACAGGCTTGATCCCATATAAATTTGTATCTTTCTTCATTAATCGGGAAAATGGCTGACATCTTCCTGCGAGAGATTTGAAATGAAACGACGAATGTATGCCAATTTTCCTTGTAAGCTTTTTAATTCCTTCAACGTTGTTGGTGGTGGCATATTTTGAATAGCTTTAATTTTTTCTGGATCAATCTCGATCCCTCTGTGTCGTACAACAAAGCCGAGGAACTTTCCAGAGGATACTCCGAAGGCACACTTGGCAGGGTTCATTTTCAATTGCTTCTTTCTAAAACGACGGAAGACTGATGCTAAATGTTCGCGGTGTTCTTGATGATCTCCCGACCTGACCACTAAGTCATCAACATAGCATTCGACATGTTTGTGCATCATATCTTGAAAAATATTTTTCATTGCCCTTTGATATGTTGCCCCAGCATTTTTGAGACCAAAATGCATAACTTTATAACAATAAATTCCGAGCGGTGTTCTGAAAGCCGTCGCCTCTTCATCTTCGGGCGCCATCCTGATTTGATTATAACCTGCGTATCCGTCCATAAAAGACATTATAGCATACTGAGTAGTGCTATCAATTAATAATTCTGTTATCGGGAGAGGGAAATCATCTTTTGGACATGCTTCATTCAGATCTCTAAAATCGATGCACACTCTAATTTGCCCATTCTTCTTTTTCACCGGAACAATATTTGATATCCACTTGGGATATTTAACTTCTCTGATGAATCCAACCTTTATTAACTTATTTACTTCTTTTTCAATAATGGAATCAGGTCTGGATGGAATCGCCTTTGAGCTTGCTTTACTGGTTTCTTTTCTTTGGAAATATTTAATCGATGCATTGCTACGGAGGTTCCAATCCCGGCATTTCTTCATATGTCCAAGCGAAGACATCCTTATTTTCTCTGAGAAGTTGGCCATATTTCTCAGATTCCTGATCTGAAAGACTGACACTGATAAATGTGTTCCTTGGTTCTTCTGCTGTTCCCAAATTTATTTCTCGCAAGCCATCTATCGTCGGCTGTCCTCCATCTTCTATTTGTTTTGGAGCACTTTCAGGACACTTGACTACCTCAACATCTTGTTCTAATATCTGTTTAGCTGGAATCATATTTACTGATACCATATTTACTGATGATTCTGCTCCTAATCCTTGAAATTTTCTTCGTTTCTCTTGATTGACTCCGAGAGGGATTTGAATTCCTTTCCCATGATTCAGTCCAGTGGGCTTGTCACAATCGAAACCCATATTTCTCATGATTTTCTTGCTTACTGCACTGTATTTTTCAATTCTGTGGTGCTAACTCTCCATGATATATATTGCTTGTGTTTTCATTCTTCACCTCTGCTGCAACGTGGAACTTTATTGCTTCAGGATATTTTGCACTGGCTCTGACTTGAAATGTGCTTGGGGCGACTGCAAATGGCTTACATCTTTCGATATTTGGTAAGGGCATCGTATAATTGGACTGTAAGACTTTCAACTGTTCTGTTGACAATAATGTTAATGGCGGTTGTCCAGGTTGCCTCAGGCGTTTTGGTACAAAATAAAACTTTTTCCTTGCTCTTGTAGTCTCAGAAGACTCCGTCCTTTCTTCTCTAGCTTTATTTATTTGGACATCTTTCAAGATTCTCTTTCTATCATCATTTCCCGCTTCTTTAGAGAAACATTTATAATAGCTAGCATCCGCAAAGAAAGACTCAGCTTCTGTATATGGTTTCGCATCAGCTATTACTTTACACTGCATTCCATCCTTGTAGTATTTGAAACATTGGTGTAGAGTAGAAGGTACAACATTGTACTGATGTATCCATGGCCTTCCCAAGAGAAGGTTATATGTCGTCACAGCATTTATAACGTGACATACAACAGAAGTGATTAATTCTCCTACTTCCAATGTTACTGTAATTTTACCGAGTGCGCGTTGTCCATCTTGATTAAACCCTTGTATCATCATTCCGCTGGGGCGCAAATCTGAACGGCGATAACCCAATTTAGTAATCATGGAGAGTGACAAAAGATTCACTGCTGACCCATTGTCTATCATGATCCGTTTTATCTTCTTTTCACAAATGTACCCTTCTATCATCAATGGCCTATTATGTTCTGTTTCACCAATTAAATCATCATCAGAAAAAGATATCACTGGTAGACAATCCACCTTTTTCTTGCTTCTTTCATTTTTCATTTCTGTCAGTAAAGTTTCTCTCACATCGTGATCAGACAGTGCTTGAATCAAACTTTGTCGAAACTCTTCTGATAACTTGAGCGCATCATAAATACTCAAACGTGCCGATATACCTTTCAAGTGACTAACTATATCGTAAGACACTTTTGTCGCTGTATCTTCATTTCTACTTCTATCCTTGATGTCTTGCTTTTCAGTCACTTCTTTCCGTATATTTTCGGCTTTTTGCTTTACTGGACCTGTTATCTGTTTCCCTGATCGCAACGTAATCATTGTTGCGCTTTTTATCGGCCTTCGGTCTCCTTTCTCTTTCATCCCTCGAGTCTTTTCTTGAATTGACAATACATTTACTGTCGCCCTTGTATTCTTTTCTTTGCTTTCGCTTGTTATTATGTCTCCTTTATTTATCATTCGCTGTATGATGCACTTTAATGTGTAACAATTTTCTGTCGGATGTCCCACTAAACGATGATAACGACAAAAGTTTCTTTCTCGGGTTCTTTTCGCCTCTTCAGGGCGTTTCGGTTCCGGTAATTCCAGGGTACCTGCTTTTAACAATTGTTGCATCATAGGCACCACATCCTCTTTGTCAAACTCAAATCCTTCATGAGAATCGAGCATTCTAAGCCTTTTTCCACCGTACCTGTCCCTTGATTGGGTCCAATTTTCTTTTCCTTCCGGCCTTTTGTCTCTTGAACCCTTCACTTCTTGATTTTTCTTGTCTTGATCGATGGTGTTAATGATTGTTCTGCCAGGTATTCTTCTGACAGTTTCATGATGGAATGATGGCATCTTACGAGTCATTAATTCCAATGCATGGGCTTTGGTAGCCAAATCGCGAAAGGTTCCGATATCAGCACTGGTGAGTCCGAACGCAATTCCTGTCTCCATAGAATTCAGACACATTTTGACTTGTTCCTTTTCTTCCGACAATTGTCTACACGATGCCCCTAGTGTTTTCCATCTGTCTATGAATTTTTCGACTGGTTCTCCTTCTCGCTGTCGTACTGAAGCTAACTCTGTGATGCTAACATCGCGTTCTGACGAGAAGAAGTTTGACATGAAAGCATCTTGCATTTCTTCCCATGTGCGTATAGACCCTGGTGCCAAATTTGAATACCACCTGAAAGCTTTACTTGTCAATGATGATCCAAATAAGCGTAAACAGTATTGAGGTATTGTGGAGAAATTTCCCATGCTGGTGATGAAATGCATCAGGTGTTCTTCTGGTGATCCTTCCCCATTAAATTTCTGGAAATCTGGATGTTAAAATTGGCTGGAAACGGAACATCCTCTACTTCTCTAGGTAAGGTGTTCGGTATCTGAAACGACCGGTATTTGCTCGCTCTCTTTCTATTCTGACTGCTTCTTCGACGACTTGTCTTACATCATCTTGCGTTATAGCTCTTGCTGCCGGGACTGACCCTCGTGATCCTATCTCTTGTGGACGAAAGCCTTCAGGTTGGTTTTCTTGTCCATTCGTTGCTCCCATCATGGGTGGAGCCACTATCTGGGCTACATTATGTGCCAGAGTTGCTATAGCTTCCCTGAGGTTCCGGCATTCATCTATTAGCACTCTTTGTGCCTCTGCCATTTGATCAACCCGTTCTTCAGTAGATGGCCTATTTCCTTGACCCGTTTCTGCCATATATACTGCGGCCTCCTGACTGTTTGTCGAAGTCGTCTTTTGAGTAAAACGAGAATATGTTGACGTAACAGGACTTATAAAGAGGGGAGATATTGGAGTCTCGTTTGATTCTCGTGTACTTCCTGTGCTTTTAACCGATTGGGATGAGCTTGTTTGAGGTGACACAGGTATCGGTGATCCTATCACCAGTGCTTTGCCTTTCTGTGATTCTGTCCATTTGGTTTTTGGAGCAACCAAAGCTGGAAAATTATGCAATGAAAACTGCGAAGTAGTTTTTCAGGATAAATTGCTGGAGGAGCGAGTTCAGGTTTTCTTCTAGCTATGCTACGCGTGACTGGTCCCTCAGTTCTTGGTACAAGTACTTTCGCTTCGCGGTTCTTTAAAGTCTTTGCTTTCGTCTTCTTGGACAGGACCAAAGTCCAATTCTCATCACTTTCTTGTGGTTGAGGTGAAAGGAAACGAAATAACTCCCACTGTTACTTGAGTCGCTTGTGCCTGCTTGTAGTGCTTGCTTTCGTATGCTCAGGAGTTTGGTTCGGTGCATATTCAATTACAAATCCGGTGGCAGTGAATCGGAAGTTCACTTTTCTTGTCATGTTAGCCATTAGCAATGTAGTGTGATTGAATTTGGGTACCTTCAATAACAAAGCATTCATGCAATTAGTATATGGAAAATTAAGTAAACTATCTTAGAGATGAAAGGGAGGATGTTCCCCAGCAGAGTCGCCATTTTGGCGTCTAGAAGACGCCAAAAACAGTAATGAGAGTTTTGCAACTTTTCATTGTTAGTATTAAATAAGATATTATCCCCAGCAGAGTCGCCATTTTGTTTCGACAAGAAAACAATTGTATTTGATTTGGGAATTATCTTATTCAATCATAACAATGAAATAATTACAGAAACAATCATCACACTTCATTGATTTTGAATTCATTTACATCCTCAAGTATCCCTTGATTCTAAGATAGTTTACAAAGAATTCGTTACAAGTTACAGTTATCGTAGTTAAATATAAATTTCGGCAGCATAACAGTGCCAATCTCAATCATCTCCTATGACTTAGGAGGAATGGATGAATTGGCCAACAGTCTTCAAGAAGACGGAGATTCCGGCAGCATAACAACGCTATTTCTGTCATCTCCTGAAACTTAGGAGGAACACGCCTTTTCGTCGATGATTCTTCCTTTTCTCCTGAACAAGAAGAACCTGAAGACTTGAAGACTTGAGCTATTCTGACAGCATAACAGCCTGTTGCTGTTATAGACTGCCCAGCAGTCAGTTTGCGCGGATCCGCGCAAACGATATTCTTTGCGCGGGCCCGCGCAAACTATCTCAGCCCTATGCTGCTTTGCGCGGATCAGCGCACAAACTTCAGGAGTCCAATACTCCTTTGCGCGCAGTCGCGCAAAGTGCAGGAGTCCAATACTCCGCACCTTCTGTCTTCTCTTTCGTCTTTCTTTCACTTCTGAAATCTTCCAACCCCTTTTGAGAGGAGGAACGGGGTATTTATAGACATTTTCTTCAATGGAAATCCCTGTTCTGGTCGATGTGGGATAAAATAATCAACCAACGCTTTCAATCCCATTATTATATACTTTGCGCGGACACGCGCAAACAATATACTTTGCGCGGTCTCGCGCAAACCATCAGTCCCTGCGCAAACTATCTTCATGATCCTAGCGCAAACTATCTTCATGATCCCAGCGCAAACCTTTCACTTTGCGCAGTCTGGCGCAACCATTTCACTTTGCGCGAATCCGCGCAAAGTGGTCTTGAAGCTGATTTCTTTGCTCTTTCAAATTGATTTCTTGCTTTTTTCTCGTCTTCACTTCCTTGCTTATTTTATGCTTCAACAGTTCAATTTACGGCTATAAATAACGAAGGAATTCAATAGAAGAAGACATCTCATACCAACCAAAACCAAATTAAACCTATCTCTCTGTTACCTTATTATCCTTAGCAATATTTATCATTTGCATTTCATATGGTCATTTGTAACAATAACCAAGTAGCTATTAACCTTGTAATCCGAGTCTATGCTCATACACTGGATTCAGTTCAAGTATCAATCAAAGTTCTCTAATTAAAAAAGGTTCTCTATAGTTAATCTCTAATGCCGACTGTAAGAATTTCCTTTTTATTTTTATCTGTATTGAAAAAGTCCTTTCATACGGAAGGCAGAGGTGTAATTCATTTTCAGAGGACAAACCCCACCCTCTGATTATCGTTTGATCATCTTAAACAACATCATGCAAGTGGATAGGTGACTGATCTTATTATATCTCAGTCATATATGGACGATCTCCGACGTATATACCTATGTTGGTGCTTGGAGTCGTAGTTGTTTGATTTTAATTGAGCCGTACATTCAATTCTGGTAGATCCGCGCGAACCACATGATTAAAAGAGAACAACAACATATTCTCAGCATGCCCTGTGGGACTGCTAAAAATAATATAAATAAAAAAATAAAAACTACTTGGTTGCCAGAAATATTTATTAAACAGTGACCGTGCGATAATATGGGCAAGAGTCGACATATTGTTGGCATGCCCAGTGGGACCATGTCTCTGGTTTACTTATCGGTGAGACAATGCCAATTGGCCAATCAGAAATATGAATAGAAAAAGCTATCGAATTGTTGGGGTTGAAGCCTTGACACTAACCGCACCACCTCCAACCGAGGATGTGCCAGTTCAGGTAGCCCCTGAGTCATTGAATGTAAACACTAGTTTAACACTCAATCCCGTTAATTAGGAGGGGGCATCGACCTCTCATATCGCTTCTCTTGAAGAGATGATGGTCAAACTTCAGGATGTGCAATTAAGTATTCAGCATATTTAGGAATATGGGAGAGATCAAGTAGAGTTGGTACACGCCTAAGACGACCAATTCCGTGTTCAGACTGAGAATATTAACCAATGGATAGCTAGCCAGACTGAAGTCATGCATCGGTTGATGGCCATAATTACCAAAAGAGCACCTATGACAACGCAGGATAATACTAAACAAAGTTCCATCGGAAACATGGTTCCGCCACCATCGATACCTCCCTTGTAATGAAACACCCCTATCGTTCCAATCTAGGATGGGCGGAATGCTCCATTGCTCGTCAAGTTTAGGCGACCAGAGCGGGAAGTTAGGAATTTTATCCCCAAAGTTCGGAATCAAGGTATGCCTAGAGAACAACCTTTCTAGCATTTTTCCAAAAATCTATTGTTCCATGAGGGACAAAACCGGGCAGGTCTCGATCCACTAACAATGGTTGAACCTCAACAGGTGGATCATGACCAGATCATGCAAATGGTCTAAGAGGTAGTAGGCCAAGTCCTCAGCTGTAATATTGTCCTGGTTTACCATAAGCCATATCCCGAATGGATTGATCGACAACACCCATTGCCAAGGAACTATTGACCAAAATTTACCCTATTCTCCAGCAATCCTGGTCAATTGACCATTGAACACATAAGTCGATTTACTATGCGATGTGGTGAACTCGCTAATAATGAATATCACAAGTGGCAATTATTCAGTCAGTCACTGATGCCATCGGCCTTCATGTGGTACTCCAACTTACTGCCAAATTGAATCCATACTTGGTAGGAGATGAAAGAAAAATACAATGCTCAGTTCTTTTCTAATGATAGGGAGATAGTCATAGCCGATCTCACATGCTTTCGATAGTTGCTAGGGGAATCTTCCAAGAGTTACATTACATGGTTCAAGAGTTACATCACATGCTTCCGGTAGGATGATTGAATTCTCTTACCATCATTGCAATTAGATGGATATTTGGGAACCAAATTAATGAAAAGTTCAGATTCTGTTTTAACTACTCCATCATCCGATTGGATAGAATATGACTTTGATTCCAATTGAGTTATCATTGAATCAAGTAGATTAATGTTGAGATTGAGATTGCTATAGGTAGATTCCTAGATCCTTAGTCGTTTGTCTTTATTATTTTAAAACCTTTTTCTAAATTGTTGGATTAAAAATCCAAACCAACCTAGTTAGACTTAGATTAGTTTTAGACTGTGTTCTCCATTCCCTGTGGATTCGACCTCGATCTCATCGAGTTATTACTACATTGCAACCCTGGACTTGAGGTTGTGAACAAGAGCCTTATCGACTGTGGAGAGTGTTCTCGCCCCACGATCACCCTCCTCAGTAGAGGACTTTGCGTAAAAGAATGGTCAAGCCTCCACCAACTTAAAAGGAAGTCTAGGAAAGGGTCATGCGTCCCAAATTCCCTGCTGCCCCTGAAGCCATGACTTGAACTTAGAAATGTTGTTTACAGCGACGTTAAGTAGCCAAAAGAAGAGAATTGGCAGAGATTGAGAATGCATCTCGGTCATGAGCCATGCAACTATGTCTATTTTAGAGGATTCCTCAACTAGGGGAATAGTTGACCGTTAACACGGTCGAAGTAATTCTGAAGCACATCTTACATGACCAAGTCATGGAAGATGGCACTCAACCTAACAATATGGTAAAACTGGGCAACATTAATAATCATGACAACTTGTTCAATTATCACAACGATGGGTTATTCTCAGGTGACGATCTGTTGATTGAAGAACTAATGACAATGATCAAAGCATTGGAAGTGTCTTCACCTGCTTTCAAGAAGATAGAGGCGAATTCAATGACCAATAAGAATGTCAATGTTCTGGTGTAGGTTTAGATGAGCGGGAAGGTTTGGAAACAGGGGGGGGGGGGGGCAATGGTTGGGTTTAGAGATCATTACCATCCATAATGTTTGATTGCAACATGGCACTTACTCTCCCAACCAATTTTAAGCCAAGACATCTAAGCCCAGTAAGATGGTAGTCCTCCTATAGTGAAACAACATGCTTCTCTTCCCCCAGAAGATACAAGTGAAAGAACATTGAGAGTTAGCGATACACCACAAGTAAATACCATTATCGTGGAGTCAGGGTTATCGTCCGAAAGAGTAGTCATAGAAAGGCCCACTTATGATATGACTCAACATCTTAAACCAATGTACATATGTACCTATCTCAAGGGCTGCCCGGTCACCAGAATCTTAGTCGACAATGGGGCCTCTGTTAATCTTCTCCCAATAAGAAAGATGGAAAAATTTGGAAAGACTTCAGCCAATTTGATCCCATCTAAGGTTATAGTTAGTAACTTAACTAGGTATATCACGAAAAAACATGACATGTTATCGGTCGACTTGATCATAGGTAAAAAAAAGTATTGGCTTCATTCTTCGTAGTCGATATTTCGTCTAGTTACAACGCTCTGCTCGGGAGAGATTGGATCCACTTTTTTGTGTGCATCTCGTCATCCTTGCATGAATTTATAACATTTTGAAATCAAGATAAAGTCAAATTGGTATTGGCTGACAACAAGCCATTCTTGACTACATCAAATGCAAATGAGGCCTACTTGTAATAACCCGAATCTCGCATACTAGGGTGTAACATCCTGGATTTTTGCCAACCTGGGATTAGACGTCCTTAGGCAATGGGTCGATCCTAACACCTTATCAACTTGTCAAAACTCAGTCCCAAAGGCTAAAATCGCTTGTGAACCCATTTCTTTCACAAATCCCATCCTTCACCACCTTGCTCTTCAATCCTTCTAAGTACTTTCATCCTAAACACTAACTTAAACTAGCTAAGTAGTATAACTCGGATCACTTTATATACAAACTACAAAGGCCCAGGTACCACCTCAGACAGAAATCTTACAGGACTAAACCCTTTAGAAATTAAGCTAGATTTAGCTAGTGTTAAACTAAAGTGCTTGTGAAATTAGCACCAATCACTTTAAATACGATCTGTAAGACCCAAAAGTTGTAGAATCATTGACGCTAGGTTACCCTAAAACCTAGGATCAATCTCATTACCCGGCTGCTCACAGGAGCATCTCGAAACTCCGTATCGGATCTGGATCGCACGTCGGAAGTCCGATTAACACGAAGTTAAGGAACTAGGACCGCCTCGCTAGGCTTGACAACCATCTCGGAAATCAAATCCAGATAGTGTCCCAGCGCTATTCGCTTGAGCTCGGAGTGAAGAGTGCGAGAAATGTGAAATTAATTCAAAATAAAATATCTTGAATAGTAATCTGGCACCTCTCACTTGCGGATCAGTTTTAAGCAACCAGACCGTCAGAATCAGACCAAATTACACCCTCGGATCAGGAGAAATTTCATACACATTTACATGTACTCGGAATCTCTGATCGAGATCCGCTGACCGTTGAACTGAAACTGGTCCGCCATGCGGGATTTGGAAATCCCACTGAAATGAAAACTTAATAGAATGTAGATCCGGTGTTGATGAGCTTAAGTCCAACCTTTGGCTCAAGGAGGCCCGCCAGAAGTCCTCCGTTGAGCTGGAAAAGTCCCATTTTGGTTATAATCTAAGTATACTTTGACCTGGAGTTTATTTCGGTGAGTTTTTAGACTATATAAGGACCTTAAACCCCCATTGCAGACATACGAATTTGAGAGAAACCCTAGAGAGAGAAGAGAGAAAAGAGAGAGAAAGTGTGGGAGTTGTGAGAGACCCTTCCTGCCACTCTTCCCTGCCACTATACGAGCTACACCGCTTCGTTCTAATCGCTTTCCCGGCGATTCCAGTCCGTTTCTAGGTAAGAAACCCTAACCCTAATCTGATTTGGGGCTTGGGTGGTTGTAGGTTATGAAATAGCTAACCTATTTTGTTCTATAGGTTGCCAAACTGCCGAATATGGAAGCTTAGCAATTCTATCAACTCCGTTTCGATTCTACGATAAAAGGTGCGGACTTTAGGTGTATAGGTTATGTTTTTCAACGCTTTCAATGTCAGATAATGATAGATTCATGATGTACATGTAATTGCACATGTACAAAGTGCTGTCTGTTTTCCGTTTCGATTAAAGATGAAAAATATGGAATTCTACATACTCTAGGTATTTGTAGAAAGTACCGTATACGTATAAATTTTAGAAATGTGTATGACATGATTATTTGTCGTATAAATATATTATATGTAGATAAATTACCTGTTTGGCGAAAGGACTCGCCTTAATACATGTTTTGCTTATATACACTATGTATGTTGAAATTGTGTATTCTAGAAAATACCGTATACGTATAAATTTTGGAGATGTATTTGTCATGATTATTTGTTGTTTGAATATGTTATACATGGATAAAATACTCACTTGGCGAAAGGATAGCCCTAATACATGTTTTGCTAACATACACCATGTATGTTGTAATAGTGTATTCTAAGTGTTTGTGAAAATGACTGAATGAGTATAGAATTCTCATTCGTGCTCGCCATGACTAATTGTCATGGATACATGATTGTTGTATTGGCAATACCCCTTTGACGAAAGGATTTGCCCTGAATCACGCCACGACCACTATATGCTATATATTGTGAAATGGGTAGCCCAAGTGTTTGTGAAAATGTTCAAATGAATATGGAACTTGGATTCCTACTTCCCATGACTAACCGTCGTGGGTGTACGCGTGTTATGATTGGGGTAACTCCCTAGTGAAAGGATTTGGCCCAATGCCTATGTGGTCAACATATGTCATGTATGTTGAGGTATGTATTTTAAAGTGTTTGTTGAAATGTCTGAATGAGTAGTAGTTAGTAAATTGTAATGTTTAAGGGTGTTGAGATATGATTCTCAACTTCTTTAACTATGTGTATGATTTCTTTAGATATCTGTGTGATTAGGAATTGAATATGTACAAACTCATGCTTATGTAGTACTTCATAACATGCTCAATTGATTGTATGATTTTATCTATGTAATGCATATGTTAAATTCATGTTTACGTTGTATGATCCGTCATGGGTGATGGGGGAGTGGAGCAATGAGTGCGTGCAACAGCCCTGGCAGCCCTAAACGGATAATACTAGACTTGATTGTATGATTTGAATCTTAATCTATTACTGCTTTATCTACCTGAAATTGATTGTGTTTGGGGCTATGATTATAGTCCAGACAATCGGTACCAGAATTGAATTCGTGGCCCTGATTAATTTGCCACGTGAGATGTGTTCGACGAACCCGAGTCGTACTTCGGTTGGCGATAGTGGTTGGCCACACGAAGTGCTTATGCGCTTCATATCGCTCAACTTGTTGTGCGCTCGAGCTAGCCGAGCTCGTCAAGCAACCCGATCTGTCTTATGTATGTTCACCATGTTTGGACGCTACTGCTTGAACCTAGGGTACCAAACTTACCAGTGAAATCCCTTTTAACCATGGTACTGTAAGTGCTATATTTTATATCCCTGTTTGTTGTCAAATTTGTGGTGACAAAATCACTGTTATATATCTTGCATAAGTGAAGCTCTCTCAAAGATCAACATTCATGAACAAGCTAAGCACACAACAAGCAAAGCTCACGAGTACAAAGATCAAACTTGAATGCAAGAACTACTCACAAGACATGACTCAAGCTGTAAGACTTCAAGAAGAGTACAAGGCAGTTCATAAAGAACTCAAGACACTTTCAAGATTGAGCTACATCAAGATTTCAAGATTGAACTACATCAAGACTTCAAGGCTTATACTTCAAGGTCACTAGTTCTTAATGTTTCAATGTCCTTACTTCATGGTTAAAGTTTGACTGACCTTAGGTTGACCTTAGAAGTAGGTCACTTTGGATACATAAATCGAATGTTTATTTTACATAGGTTTGGTTTGTTCTTCAACTAGTCCTAGGCCTTCTTCGACTAGTCCTAGAGTTGCTTCGACCAGTCTAAGAAATTCCTCGATCAGTCGTAAGTTTGTTACAAAAATCGGATAATTTCTGCTAGGCTTCGACTAGTCCAGGAATCTGTTCGACCAGTCGAAGGAACAGTGTCGACTGCATCTTCGACCAGTCGAAAGTCTTCGACTCAAAGTCCAGCGATGATTTTAAGTTCTTCGATCAGTCGAAGGAGACATTCGACCAGTCGAAGGTGACCTACGACCAATCGAAGGAGTCCTTCGACCAGTCGTAGAACGGTCAAAGCTTATCGCGCCTGATTTTTCAAATATCTGTTATTTCTTCGACTAGTCGAAGAGCTCTCTAGACCAGTCGAACACGCGATCTGCTCACCTATAAATAGATTACGAATCTCAGAAGAAATCATTGAATTAATTAATCCATTCAAGCCAATTTTCGTCGAACTTCTGAGAGATAATTCTGTGCTCCATCTAAGCTAAGTGTGCTTATTTAATATTCTCTTTCCTTAGCTTTATTTAATTGATTTTTTTTCTGCTATTCCAATCTAATTTGATAAGAGGAATTGTTATTTCCTTTCTTTAGAATCAAAATCAATTAAGGCAAGCCCTACTTGGTTTAATTTAAAATATATTAGAATTAGAACCATTGTAATTGAGTACTGGACATTGAACTTGGACATTCAATCATCTGCTCTAACTTGGTTCTACCGGGCTGCTACAACGAAGGAGATAATCAGGTATTTTACATTTAATTGTAAATTCCTTTCTGTTTTGGTTTCTTTCAAGATTTGCCAGAAAAATCTTGTTGTATTGGTTATCTGAGGAGAGCCAGGAAAACTCAGAAGTGGGGTTTTTTTTTTTTTATTGTGTAAGCCCACAGACAAAGACACAATTGTAAAGGTTTTGGGTGAACCTGTGAAAACCTATTTTGTTAGTGAACGCTAATATCCCCTGTGTGAGGATATTAGGAGTGGAGTAGCATTTTGTGTGGCTGTTGTTTAACAGTTGGTGAACACACTGGCGAACCACTATAATCCCTTGTGTTGTGGTTGAATGATTTATACTTCTAATCTTTAATTATTCTTTTGTGGGATGTATGTATGGTGGTGAATGTTGTAATCATTTAATTCAAGCATTGTGAGAATTTTGTAATAGTTTAGAATTTATTTTCTGCTATTCCTTTATCAGCTTGATATTCAATTTCTTTTAAAAGTTGTTCCAGCAAGGTTGCCCTGCCATTTTTATGGTGTATGGCTGTCCCTAGAACAATACATTTGTGATTACAATTTATTTCAATTTAGTTTGTATTTATTTCTTTATTCCTCTTTGGTTTGAGATTTGATACAAAGATCTTTCTAGAAATAAGGTTGTCCTACCATAAACTCTGGTTTTTGGTGAAAGGTTGTCCATAGAACAACATTTGTATCAACCTCTCAAGATCTAAATTTTGAGGTTGTTTCACTTTCCTGCATTGTGATTTAATTTGGCTATCATATTCTTTTTAATTCCACTGTTATAAGTTTTATTTGGCATTGTCCTATTCACCCCCCCTCTAGGACATATATCTAGGCCTTTTCAAGTGGTATCAAAGCCTAATAGCTCTTTTTTAATTCTTGGATTTAATTCCGGAGCTAACGATTTAAGCTATTTAAGATGTCAAATTTTGATAGCCTTTCAGTCACAAGGCCTCCACCCTTTGATGGCTCCAACTATGCCTATTGGAAAGCCAGAATGAGGATTTTCCTCAAATCAATGGATGAAAATGTGTGGCAAGCCACAGTGACTGAGTGGAAACCTCCTATCATGGAAGTTACTGGGGTTGATGGTTTAAAATCTATGAAAGTCACACCATATTACCAATGGACCACTCTTCAGAAAAGTGAGAGTAGTGCAAATGCTAAAGCACTAAATGCAATCACTTGCGCATTATCACCGGATGAGTTCAAAAGAATCATTTCCTATGATACTGCAAAGCAAGCTTGGGATATATTAGAAATGACACACGAGGGTACTACAATTGTCAAAAAATCTAAAGTCCAACTCCTCACAACCAGATTTGAAGAAATTCATATGAAGGAAAATGAAATGTTTATGGACTTTTACACTAGATTGAATGACATTCGTAAACTCAATGTGGGGTCTTGGCGATAAAATCCCAGAAAGTAAAGTGTGTGCAAAGATATTACGCTCACTTCCTGAACGGTTCAATTCTAAAGTAACCGCAATCCAGGAACTTCGTGATACGGATGATATGAGGGTAGAAGAACTAGTTGGTTCTCTACAAACCTACGAGTTAAACTTTAAAGCTCCTAAAGGTAAATCTATCGCACTAAAATCTTCTAAATATAATTCAGAAGAAAATTCTGATTCAGAAGATGATATGACTCTTTTAGCTAAGAAATTTTACAAGATTTTCAAAAGCAAGAAAAGGGTTGATTTTCAAAAATCGAATGATAAAAAGAAGTTTAGACCCAAATCTCAAAAATCTTTGAAAGATAGTCAATGTTACAACTGTCAAGAATATGGGCACTTAGCAAATAGATGTCCTAAAAAGGACAAACCCAAGAAGAAGGGTATGTTGGCTACATGGGATGAATCATCTGATTCTAAAGCTTCTTCTGAATCAGAAGATTCTGAAACTAAGTTGGGCAATGAGGTTAAAGCTCTTATGACTCTAGCCAAATTCACATTTTCAGATAATGACTCAACAAGTGAAGAAAATCTGAGTAGTGAATGTGAAAATGAAGATGATCTTCAAGACGCTTATAATGCCCTATATAAGGAAAGTTGTAAAATTGCTGTCAAACTTAAACTTCAAAAAGAAAAGTTTTCTAAACTCAAAGAATGTTTTGAATCACTTGTCTTAGAAAAATCACAAATTTCAGATTATTTGAAAAATTAAAATGCGATTTGAATTCAAGAACTCCCTAATTATTGATTTGAAATCTGAAATTGAGAAACTCAAAACTGAAGTATCTTCTCTTCTGAGTCTAAAGGACACATGGAAATATGCCCAAGGAGATCCAAAGTTAGAAAAACTTTTATCCAAGATCAAAGAAAGTGGCGATCTATCCGGGTTGGGCTACGATAAAAATCTACCTCCTAAACAAAAATATACTCCTCCTATGTTTGTTAAAGGAGAGTCCTCAAACTCAAAAGGGAAATGTACTTATCAAGATTTTTCTAGAAATTCAAAAACTTTTCAAAAACCTAGAAGCAGCCATGTCAACTTTAATCAGAAACGAAATCCACTATCTGAAAAGATAGTTGATTTACTCAAGGAGCTCTTAAAATCTAACTCTATAGGTCATTCTTACAACTATAAACAAAAGAAGACCAACTATGTTCCTAAACCCAAAACTGTTTTGAAATGGGTTCCTAAAGTTGCCTCCTTGGTTGCTCACACTGCTTTCAAAGTAACAAGTCATTCAAAGTGGTACCTAGACAGTGGATGCTCCAGGCATATGACAGGTGACAAAGCTTTATTCAAGGATCTGAAAGATATGACTGAAGGTTCAGTCACATTTGGTGATGGTAGCAACTGCAAGATTATAGGCCAAGGTACGGTTCAACTTTTTAATCTTCCTGTGTTTAAAAATGTCTTATATGTTGAAGGCTTAAAACATAACTTGCTTAGTATATCTCAAATATGTGATAATAACCATAGTGTTCGGTTCTCTAATCAAAGCTGTGAGATACTAAATAATAAGGGTTCTGTAATATTAACTGGACGTAGAACGTTTGAAAATTGCTATATTATTAGCGAATTCAGCTCATCTAATCAAACATGTTACATGGTTCATACAGACGAGACTGATTTATGGCACAAGCGTCTTGGACATGTTCATTATCGAAATTTATATAGATTGAGCAATCAAGAACTTATAAGAGGTTTACCCAAACTTCAGAAATTAGATAAAATATGTGGTGAATGCCAGATAGGCAAACAAACAAGGAACTCACACAAAAAGGTGAATTCAAATACCACGTCAAAACCACTCGAACTTCTTCACATGGATCTAATTGGACCTACTAGAACGGAAAGTCGTGGTGGTAAAAAGTATATTCTGGTAATAGTTGATGACTTACCAGATACACTTGGGTAGTCTTCTTAAGGGATAAATCTGAAACCCTTGAAGAAGTAAGAAAAGTTCTCAAAAGGATTCAAACTGAAAAATCTTCTCAAATCAGTAAGATTCGTAGTGATCATGGATCTGAATTTGAGAATAGCAATTTTGAGAAGTTCTGTACCGACCAAGGAATATTACATGAATTCTCAGCTCCCAAAACTCTATAACTAAATGGAATTGTGGAAAGAAAGAATAGGGTGCTTTAAGAAATGACTAATGTCATGTTGAATAGCATGAAGCTCTCTAAAAATCTTTGGGCTGAAGCTGTAAATACAACTTGCTATATTATTAACCGAGTTTATACTAGCAAAGATAATAATAAAATGGCTTACGAATTATGGTTCAACAAAAAGCCTACTGTCAAATACTTTCGAGTTTTTGGCAGCAAATGCTATATTTTACGTGATTGTGAAAATTTGAGAAAATTCGATACAAAGAGTGATGAAGGGATTTTTCTAGGATATTCCTTAAACAGTCGTGCTTATAGGGTTCTGAACAAAAGGACTGGTGTGATTCAAGAATCCATCAATGTTGTCATTGATGATCACTTAAATAAGCCAATCTCGAATTTAGATAATGATGAAGTTCTAATCATTGATAAACCCGATACTTCATCAAATCAGACTGAATCTGAATTGAGGACTGTTAAAGATCATCCAACCACTCAAATTCTTGGAAACCCTCTCACTGGTGTTCGCACCTGTAGACAACTTGAGGATTTATGTAATTATGTATGTTTTACATCCCAAATAGAACCGGCTAATGTAAAAGAAGCTCTTGCTGATGAGAACTGGATTGTTGCAATGCAAGAAGAACTTAATCAATTTGTAAGAAATGATGTTTGGTATCTCGTACCAAGACCTAAAGATAAACACATCATTGGAACAAAATGGATTTTCAAAAATAAGTTTGACAAATGTGGAAATATAATTAGAAACAAGGCTAGACTAGTGGTAAAAGGTTATACTCAAATTGAAGGGATTGATTTCGATGAAACTTTTGCACCAGTAGCACGTCTTGAATCTATCAGACTATTTATATCCATTGCATGTTTTAGAAAGATAAAGATCTATCAGATGGATGTGAAAAGTGCTTTTCTAAATGGCGATTTACATGAAGAAGTCTATGTTGAACAACCAATGGGTTTTGAAGATCCCAAAAATACTGATTATGTGTATCGGCTTAAAAAGGCACTTTATGTATTAAAACAAGCACCTAGGGCATGGTATGAGAAACTAACGAAATTTCTTTTAAGTCATAATTTTCAAATGGGATCTGTTGTTAAAACTCTATTTGTTAAAAAACATTTTGATCATATCTTAATAGTACATATTTATGTTGATGATATCATCTATGGATTAACTTGTACTAACTTGACTACTGAGTTTGCAGACTTGATGAAATCACAGTTTGAAATGAGCATGGTTGGGGAATTAACTTATTTTCTTGGTTTGCAAGTTAAGTAGCAACCTGAAGGAATATTCATCTCTCAATCTAAGTATGCCTTGAATCTAATTAAGAGATTTGGATTTGAGAATGGCAAGAATTTTGATACTCCTATGAGTACTACCCTGAAACTCTCAAAAGACTATAATGGTAAAATATGATTCAAAACTTTATCGGAGTATGATTGGTAGTTTGTTATATTTAACTGCTAGTAGACCTGATATTTCTTTAAGTGTTGGTATTTGCGCAAGATTTCAATCTGATCCAAAAGAATCTCACTTGATTGCTGTTAAGCGGATTATTAGATATGTTGCAAGTACTATAAATCTTGGTCTCTGGTATCCTCATGAGACTAGTGTTCAACTTGTTGGGTACTCAGATGTTGATTGGGCTGGTAATCTAGATGATAGAAAATCAACCAGTGGTGGTTGCTTTTACATTAGAAATTGTTTAGTTTCTTGGTTTAGTAAGAAACAAAATTCTATATCACTATCAACAGCTGAAGCTGAGTATATCGCAGCTGGTAATGCATGTACGCAGCTAGTTTGGATGCAACGAATGCTAAGTGATTATGGAATTAAACAGGATTCTATGTTATTACATTGTGATAATTCCAGTGCAATAAATATTTCAAAAAATCCTATTCAGCATTCTCGTACTAAGCACATTGACATTAGATTTCATTATATAAGGGAATTAGTAGAAGAAAAAGTTATATCTCTAGAATATATTCCTACCGAAGATCAATGAGCTGACATTTTCACAAAACCTCTCGATAAAAGCAGGTTCAAAAGGATGAAATTTGATCTTGGCATGTGCATTTTAAAATGATTATTTATGCCTACTTGTATCATAGTGTATATATTTGCTAGATTGAATTCTAATTTTTGAATAATTTGCAAGAAATATGAATTTTTTTTGACATTCTTCGACCAGTCGTGAGTATACTCGACCAGTCGACCTTCGACCGGTCGTAGATATCCACGACCAATCGTAGATCTCGGAAATCACTTAAAATTTGGGGATTTTTGCTTTCTTCCTCATTTCATTTTTCCTCTTTAAGGAGCCGAGCTTTGACTTGTCGAACCCATCTTTCATGTTCTTCAAGGTTAGTGTTCCAAATCACGTTTTTCTTGCAGATTTGTGTCTAGATTGTTTACTTTTCAAGCTTTAAGCTTTGTATTTTGGATTTCATTGAGATTTGGGGTTTGGATTTTGAAAAATCTGTTTTGTATAAACCCACTTCTTAATCCTTTGCAATTTCTTAATTCTTTGATATCCTTGTTGCAAATGGCTTCTCGAGGTAGAAAAACTACTTCCCGTGGTCCTTCTTCTTCCTCCAGATCGACCATTATCTCTAAGCGTCATCTTCTTGTTCCCAATGATGATCCATCTTATGTTAGGGACATCAGATTACGTAATGTTATTGTTAAACATCCTGTTGATGTTAATCATATTGCACCTTTTGACATCCTTCCTATGCTTGAAGCTGTAGGTTGGGTTAACTTATTACATTGGGGTGGGCCTACATACCGGTCCATTGCTCAATCCATGTTTACATGTATTAGTATTTTTTCACAGGATAATTTAACTTTTAAAATATCTACTAGAGAAGGGCCTTTTGACATTGATCGTCTTTTAATTTCAGCCCTTATGGACATTCCTGTGAATGATGAGGGTATTCCTATCCATAACTTAACTGATAAACCCTCAATGTCTGAAAAATGCATGCTCACTAGAGACTTGTGCAACATGGATGTTCAATGGACACAAAAAGGGAATGCACTTCCCGCAAGGTATTTGTTACCCAAGTACAGAATTCTCCACAAAATCTTTGTGTCTAATCTGTATCCTTGTTCGGGTAATAAAACTGACTTGACTTCGTTTATGGTTCGTGTTGTCCATGCTATCTCCAAAGGTACTCAGATTTGTTTACCATCCTTAATCTGTCATTTCATTCTTCAGTTTAGACTCCATCCTAGTCATAGTGACATTCCTTTTGCCTATGTAATGACTGTATTGGCTACAAATATGTTAGTCGATATGCCGGTTGATGAGGCACCAATCCATCATCTGATCTTCAACAATACTAATATCAATAAGATGAAGCTGGATCTACTTCCTGAACAAGGTGGTGGTGGTGGTGGTGGTCATGAAGAAGCTGGTGATGACATTAATATGGATGACATTTTTGAGGAACTGGATTTTGACTCGACAAATGATCCAGATTTTGAACCATCTGATGTTGATGCTCGTCTGAGTGCATTAGTGGATAAAGTTGAGAATATAAATGTAAAGATGGAAAACATATCTGTTGCTCATGTTTTACAATTCAAGTACATGCGCAAATATCTTAGGCGATTGAACAAAGGCATGCACCAACTTGATCCTTCTATTCCTGCTCCGTCATCTGGTTCTAGTTCTGATTAGTTTATATGAGACTTCTGGTCTATAATAACTTTTTAACTTAGCACTTGGTTGACTGAGTTTGAGTAGGATATTATCTATGTTTTATGCTGGATATTTATTCTATGTGAAGGTATGTTAAGTATCTCTATCTCTGTTTTGCTATAATCTCATAACTCCTCATGTTTACTCTCATATATCCCTTTATTTAGTTCTCCATTATTATTGTTTCCTTTGTCATATTGTGACAAAAAGGGGGAGAATGGTTTATTCTTAACGATATGATTGTGAGAGGAGTAGCATTGGTTATGTTACTCAGGGGGAGTATGTTTGAACTGGTTGAATGTTGAATGTTGAATGTTGAATATTGAATAATGATTTGCTGGTAAGCCAGTTGATACAGTGATATGTTTCTTCTCTTTAACCAGTTGTTTTATTTTATGTTTATCTTGGTTATGTGTTTTGTCACTAATTTGACAAAGGGGGAGATTGTAAGTGCTATATTTTATATCCTTGTTTGTTGTCAAATTTGTGGTGACAAAATCACCGTTATATATCTTGCATAAGTGAAGCTCTATCAAAGATCAACATTCATGAACAAGCTAAGCTCACAACAAGCTAAGCTCACATCAAGCAAAGCTCACGAGTACAAAGATCAAACTTGAATGTAAGAACTACTCACAAGACATGACTCAAGTTGCAAGACTTCAAGAAGAGTACAAGGCAGTTCATAAAGAACTCAAGACACTTTCAAGATTGAGCTACATCAAGATTTCAAGATTGAACTACATCAAGACTTCAAGGCTCATACTTCAAGGTCACTAGTTCTTAATGTTTCAATGTCCTTACTTCATGGTTAAGGTTTGACTGACCTTAGGTTGACCTTAGAAGTAGGTCACTTTGGATACATAAATCGAATGTTTATTTTACATAAGTTTGGTCTGTTCTTCGACTAGTCCTAGGCCTTTTTCGACTAGTCCTAGAGTTGCTTCGACCAGTCTAAGAAATTCCTCGATCAGTTGTAAGTTTGTTACAAAAATCGGATAAGTTCTGTTAGGTTTCGACTAGTCCAGGAATCTGTTCGACCAGTCGAAGGAACAGTGTCGACTGCATCTTCGACCAGTCGAAAGTCTTCGACTTAAAGTCCAGTGATGATTTTAAGTTCTTCAACCAGTCGAAGGAGACATTCGACCAGTCGAAGGTGACCTACGGCCAGTCGAAGGAGTCCTTCGACCAGTCGTAGAACGGTCAAAGCTTATCACACCTGATTGTTCAAATATCTGTTATTGCTTCGACTAGTCGAAGAGCTCTCTAGACCAGTCGAACACGCGATCTGCTCACCTATAAATAGAGCACGAATCTCAGAAGAAATCATTGAATTAATTAATCCATTCAAGCCAATCTTCGTCGAACTTCTGAGAGATAATTCTGTGCTCCATCTAAGCTAAGTGTGCTTATTTAATATTCTCTTTCCTTAGCTTTATTTAATTAATTTTATTTCTGCTATTCCAATCTAATTTGATAAGAGGAATTGTTATTTCCTTTCTTTGGAATCTAAATCAATTAAGGCAAGCCCTACTTAGTTTAATTTAAAATCTATTAGAATTAGAACCATTGTAATTGAGTACTGGACATTGAACTTGGACATTCAATCATCTGCTCTAACTTGGTTCTAACGGGCTGCTACAATGAAGGAGATAATCAGGTATTTTACATTTAACTGTAAATTCCTTTCTGTTTTGGTTTCTTTCAAGATTTGCCAGAAAAATCTTGTTGTATCGGTTATCTGAGGAGAGCCAAGAAAACTCAGAAGTGGGATTTTTTTTTTATTGTGTAAGCGCACAGATAAAGACACAATTGTAAAGGTTTTGGGTGAACCTGTGAAAACCTATTTTGTGAGTGAACGCTAATATCCCCTGTGTGAGGATATTAGGAGTGGAGTAGCATTTTGTGTGGCTGTTGTTTAACAATTGGTGAGCACATAGGCGAACCACTATAATCCCTTGTGTTGTGGTTGAATGATTTATACTTCTAATCTTTAATTATTCTTTTGTGGGATGTATGTATGGTGGTGAATGTTGTAATCATTTAATTCAAGCATTGTGAGAATTTTGTAATAGTCTAGAATTTATTTTCTGCTATTCCTTTATCAGCTTGATATTCAATTTCTTTTAAAAGTTGTTCCAGCAAGGTTGCCCTGCCATTTTTATGGTGTATGGCTGTCCCTAGAACAATACATTTGTGATTACAATTTATTTCAATTTAGTTTGTATTTATTTCTTTATTCCTCTTTGGTTTGAGATTTGATACAAAGATCTTTCTAGAAATAAGGTTGTCCTACCATAAACTCTGGTTTTTGGTGAAAGGTTGTCCTTAGAACAACATTTGTATCAACCTCTCAAGATCTAAATTTTGAGGTTGTTTCACTTTCCTGTATTGTGATTTAATTTGGCTATCATATTCTTTTTAATTCCGCTATTATAAGTTTTATTTGGCATTGTCCTATTCACCCCCCTCTAGGACATATAGCTAGGCCTTTTCAGGTACCTCGATCCGCTAAGACTCATGAGCCGTGCATGGTGGTATGGGACACCGTTGTCGAGCTGTCGGCCTACGCTGGGGCCAAGTGCCTCCCCGTAGTGACCAGTGAGCAACCAGACTCATGAACCGATTATGGTGGTATGGGACACTATATTTGTGCTGTCGGCCTACGCTGGCACAGCCTGGCTGTGGTCCCCAATCGGGTTGCGTTTGGGTTCCATTCTCAATAAGCGGACTGGTCGGGCTTTAAAAATAGACTGCCAGTTGGTAGGGTGTCAGTGGAGTGACCTCGAGCATACTCTAAATCTGCGGTGAGGCGATGAGCCTTCCCGTAGTAACAGAGTATAAACTAGGTCTGTTTCTGTATAGTGATGAATCGTTAAAGAGGTAATGGGGGAGTGGTATAACCTTTGTGCGTAATAGCCCTGATAGCCTTTGCAGTGAGCTAGAAAACACACCATCGTATGAGATTAATTAGGACTGACGACCCTAGAATGGATCATGTTTGGGAATGATACAAGGGAGGTACCTTAGTTTCCCAATCCTGCTGTTTGAAATGGACTAATAATAAATCGGTAATCATGCTCATCATGCATTGCATGTGCCTGGAAGATGTGGAGCACTGAGGGATGAAAGCATGCCGCGAACGTGAGATGGTGTCGCATGAGGGAGGGTGTGGTGAGGGCATACATCATGTCATTCATACTTGCATTAATAAGAGTAGTTAGAATTGTTTGATTGTACTGCTTTATCATTACTGCTTGACTGAATTAATAACATGTTAAGCTATGCTTTATTTTTCCACTGAGTTGATCACTCACTCCCACATTACGGGACGGTATTTTTAAACATCAACCAGACCCTGTTGTAGCTGTAGGTGTTGGCGATGCTTGTGAGGCGGAGACTGACCTCTGCGACGATGAGGACATTTTCTTGCATATGTTATTTTCTAGCGGCTTCATGTGAGCCATGCCTTGATCGACGGGGTTAAAGGGATGCTAACTAGATGACACTACACCTTTGGTATATTTTGAAATTATACTTGTAATTATTTAACCTGGTAACATTATCACACTCTAGAGACCCACCACTGTTTTTATATTGTATATATATCTATCACAGTCTTCCGCTTGCAATTTAACTGTCTTTGGAGTATGATATGCTGTTTTGGCTTAATCTCACTCATGTTCAGTACACTAATGCAGACAACATTTAATCATCATTATCTATGTTGCATAAGTGATGTTCTGGAAACTCGGGTGTTGAGTTATGCTCGACCCCCGATTTTTTGGGATGTTACATAGGGTATGGATAATCTGAATTATTACATAGAATTTCCTTTTCCTCTCTTAAACTTACTACAAACATTCTCATGATGAAGAAATCATTTCCGTTGATTAATTTACGAAATGGACCATATAATCATCTAGATACATGACCAAAATGCTAACCATCTAGCTTTCTTACTCTTAGCATATCATCTGACCGTCCATCATGTTTGAATCAGCCAAATGGGTCATTCGAATATTAGGATAAATCAGTCATTATGAAGATTTTAGAGAATATGCCTAAACTATCGGGTAACTTTCCAATTAGACACATAAAAACGTTGCTCTGAATTACGGAGTGTGTTAGTCATTAAAAGCACATCTTGGTCATTCTCGAGAGATTAGGGCCCAAACTGGGGTGATAGAAAGGGCATGGAAAATAATGAATGCCCAAAAAATTTCAAAGTATTTGGATCGTGTATTTAAACGTCATTGATGTCGGAAGTAGGAACAACATAAATGAAAATTTTGTAAATAAGCAATGCCATGTGCATGGTAACAAGAGACGTAGGGAGGAATTTACGGTGAGTATTGCTTACTAATTTTTGGAAAGTGTGGCCCACCTAAGCCTCCAATCAAGTCCATATTTAGTCTCATGGCTCAACATGAACTGCTTAGACTGATGAATGGAGTGGATTCCTTATAAATACCATGGTGGACTGCACCTTATACCTACAGATAACGGATGGACTACCCTCACATACAAAGACGTGTTTGAAGGAAATTTCCTTCTCTAAAATTCTAATCTCAGAAGAAGGACATCAAAACTAATTCATACCGTGTGGTCCACCTGATTAGTGGATCTGCCTCATTTTTAACCCAGTGTCCTAACATGATACGGAAAATGGTTGGACAAAGCGGATTTCTCAAACCTCATCATTGTGTACCTGACTTGGCAACTGCAATTGAACCAAGGTTGGGCAGTTTCTGCCCTATGCGACAGCTCCCGAAGGAAGTGCGTGCTCGAGAGGTCCTCTCCCACTAGGATCAAAATCCTCCATAGATATGAACGGTGTAATACTCTTCCTAGAGAATTCTGATGCCCCCTAACCAGAGGAGTCAGGAGGAATGAGGAAACACAACATTCCACCGCCTCTTTCGGGAATTAGCTGTACCACGTAGAAGATTTTCCGCATAAACCATTGATTGAAGGACCCCCAACCTTTGATTTGTCACATTCAAAAGATCTTATGGTACCATCCGAACCATTCACAATCATCAGGGTGAAGGAAAATGTAATGGCAGGCTGTCATCTTCCTCACCGAGAAGCAGTAGCCATAGGAAGATTTTTCGGGCATGATTTCAAGTCTTGTCCAATCACAACAAGGTTGCATACATAACAAACTCTCTTTGGAAATAGGAAGGATGGATGTGGCACCATCAGTCAACACAGACGATCAATCTTTCAATAGGAATGCTCACGCTGAGTGCATGAGAAGAATCTGCACGCTGGTGTAACCCGGAGCCAACCCTCCTCATACGAAAACCCCTTCTGAAAGCTCATATAAACCCCTCCACCCAATAGCCATTCAACAAAAAAAAAGAATCAGAGGGAGAACGAGAGAAAAGGAGAGAAAGCAGGAGGGAGTTGTCGGCTTGTAAGGGAGGACGCTGTGCGACTCATCGAGTCGTGAGGGACATCTAAGTTCAAATTTCTTTAGCGATCGAAGGTCAGTAACTACCTGTATAAATCTATAATTTACTAGTAGAAGTTTATTCCGATTATTAATTTTAAATCTATATTCATAGATTTGAGACTGAGTCGAACAAAATTGACTTAGTAGAGAAACACTTTGAACAAGGGATTGGTCGGTTAGAAGTATTACTGAATCATGATAAGGAAGTATCTATGTTCATCATTATAATTGGATAGAAAATTTACCTCAATCTTAAATGTGCAATTCATATAAAATGATGATCTAACCATATAAGACATGTTAATTAGGCTAGAATTGGGAACAAACATGCAAATATGAGAAGTGGTCCAGTTTAAAAGGTGAGGGATTTCCTCTAAGCTTATAGTAATTAAGACTGATTTATGCTTGGTCTATTTTATTCTCATACACTTTGAGTTTACTGAAACTTTTGTGGAACCTAGAGATAGATCTTACTTGTATGATAAATATGTTTAGTATGTGTTTTAAAGTCGGCCATTATTTCCTTTTTAATGCAAATGATGTGTTGGAGGTCTCACATCTAGTGGCTGACTTATTTTATCGTGGACGTAATGCACTTTGGGAAGTGAACCTCTTGGTTGACACATAAATCCGTGGATTTGGGTAGTGGTACACAAATCAACGTAAGTAATCTGAAATGCATGTTACATCACCTTATGGGATTGGATGTCGCAATTAGTCACTTCATGAACAAATCATGTTATGTAATTCATCTAATCCATGAGTTGTTCCATCCCGAGGTGTTCACGTAAATCTATGGTAGTGTTGGACACACCGACGAATCTCCATAGTTACAGGATGCAAAGTGAGCTAGGTTTTCATGAATTATATATATATATATATATATATATATATATATATATATATATATTCGACAATGTGATGATAACTACAACATTCATGTAGAATAGTTGCGCATACCGATACCACTTGTATTGGAGTATGAGACATATCAGGACCCTAGTTTCGATAAGAAATGAATGTATTTTGATCGAGGATATCTTATTTAATAATAACATATGAATTATGAAAGAACAATCATCATTAGATATTTTATTAATTTTAAAGTTCGTTTACATCCTCATATCTCCCTTGATTCTAATTAAGGTGTACAAATGTAATGAAATATCATAATAGAACTCATTGGGATGTCAATTTTGTTAGCATTTCAGTTTGAGGTGAACTCTTCTTAATCAAAGAGTCATTGTGAGGATTTAGTGATCCTCCAGAAGTCCTTCGTTTCTTCTTTGATTCGAAAGTTCTTTAATTCAAAGATCCTTTTAATCCCTTTCTAATATATATACTCAAAGTTCTAATTATAGGTAGGAGTCTTGAGGAATATAATCAAACTTTAGAATGAATTGTCAAAGACTCGCTATCTAAGAGAAATCTGGAATCATACATTGCAAACACAGTTTTACTGCATGTGCAATAGAGTTGTTGCGCGCCGCACAATGTATCTCCATTGTGAGTGGCACAATGGATATTCATAGACACCTCTATTATCTTCTTCTCCTTTGCAAGATACCTGGTAGAAGTCTTGGGTCTTCTTCTGGTTCTTCTAAAGCTCTAGAGTTACAAATGAATTAAATAAAGGGGGGAAGGGGTTTTTATAGGCATTTCACACGTGTAAACCCTTATTCCTACACAACTATACCTCATTGTGCGGGTATACAAGATGCGTATTGCGCCCTGCGCAATGGATCATCATTTGATTCGCTCAATGTGCCTATTGCGCACCATGCAATGGTTCTACAATGTGAGGGTGAAATTTCTTTCCGTTCTCTCCTGATTTCTATTGTTTCTATTTCTTTCTTCTCAATTTTATGGCCCAACAGATGCCCCCTTAATCCTTTGTTGATTTTGAATTAATAGAGGATCAACCACTTCTTATAAAAAAATCATTTCTTTCAATTCATTACCCGCGCTTTACCCATTGCCCTATCAAGTCTGTGCAATGGGAGTCGGGTCCGATCGGTTATATAAACTAAGGTTAGTTCCCTTTCAGATCACTTCTTCATTTTCAAAGAAACCTCTAGTGTGCAATTGACTTCCACGCAATAGAAGACCTCCACGCTATTGACTTTCGTGCACCAGAGTGCTGCACGCTACTGATTGCTCGCACAACAGAGTGTTACTACAATGGATTGCCTGCGCAACAGACTTTTGCTTTTGCAGAAATCTTCTAAGCACCTAGACTTGCTGAAATTTTCATAGAATCCTTTGATGGCTCGAACTAAGAAATGACACACTCCTTCTCAGGAGAAAGCTACACCTTCACAACACTTGGAACCTTCGAACCTTCGATCACATTTAGTTGAAGATCGTCCTAAGAAAAGAGTGCGGGTGACTAGTAAGCAACCATTTATTTTCAAAGAACTGATCCTCTCCATCATTAATTTTTCAGACCGTATACTTCTCCTGGCTAGCCTTATCTGCAATGCCATCATAATGGGAGAAGTCAAAAGACCTCAAAAGGAGGGTCATGAAGCTGACTAGGATACTTGGTTCAAATCAACTACCAACATCCACACTGACAGCTCTAGTCTTGCTGATAAAGAACCTACTCCTCCTCCCACCTTTACAAAGAAGAAGAAATCGAAGAGTAAAGGAGAATTATTACAAGAGAAGATTAAGGAGCACAACAAAAAGCGTCTTCAGAATACATGAGATAGTGTGTAGCTCCATAAAAAAGTCATCAAATTCAAAAGCCCCTATAGAGATGAGATGATTATCATTCCATTGAATATGCACCGTCACTTATCAATCCTTCATAGTGAGCCAATAGATCAGATGACGCAGAATAGGCTTCTTTATACTGCAAATTGGGTTATAAATGAACCTTAAATCATGGAGGCTTTCTATTGGAAAAAGGATCACAACAGAAGACGGGTCAGATTTCTCATATGCACTTTCTAATTCTCAGTTATAATCTGCATACCCTTTATCATACACACTATTTCGAAACTCTCCAACAATGCTTTTGTGACAAGGATTCTTTATGCGTATTGAAGAATTATGGACACGTGACCTTTTTATCCCATCATGCTTACTACAGTGCTTGGGCGAGAGCCATTCTCAAGAAATATACCCAATTTTTGGTCAATGTCAATTTATATAATGCAATTGAAGTTACTTCTGAGCATTTCTTTAAGGATACTATGATCTTCAAAGGCTTCTTGATGTATTGATGTCCCACAACGAATTTTTTTCACCTACCCTTGGGTGAGGTTAGTATCACCTTATGGGATCTACACCGAATGAAAGGACTTCCTGTTACGGGGCGATTCTTCGATGAGTTTGTTCCTACCAATGAGGAGTTTGTTTATTTTGAGCCTCCTCAAAGACTACAATCAATTTTCAAGACCACTACGAAACTTTTTCGAGAAGTGTCGAAGTTCCCCAATATTCGAAAAATACTGCCTCTCCGGTGGCTTGGACATTTTACGAGAAACCTACGGTATATTCTCTAATCATTCCAGTTATATTCAAAACATGTACTTATGTGCTGTATACTTTTTAATCTCTCGTCTTCTTTGTAACTTTTTAGGCAGTCACTCGTAACACTGGGAAACTCTTAGGCACAAGATAAGAAGTCCAGCGGATTACAACCCTCATGCTGAATTGGCTGTTTTTTTTGGCCTATTGGCTTAGTTTGGTGGTATTGCCGAGTTCTAAGTGGGCAGAAGCTATTTGACCAACTTTGTTTGTTGCTGCGGGAGTTATGGTAGAAGGCTGAAAATATTCGTTAGCTCCTCTGGTTCTCTTTTCTCTTTATAGGACATTTGGAGATGTGGTAACACATTGTTCAAATCCGGCAGTTGGAGCTTTATCAATTTCTACTTCCCCGTGGATTTTATTGTACTAGACACTGAACCATGTGTAAATGCTAATGCTCAAGTTTTCATTATTTTAGGCTGCCCATTCTTAGCAACTTCAAATGCAATCATTAATTGCAGGAATGGAATGATGAAGTTGTCTTTTGGTAACATGACCTTAGAGCTAAATATTTTCAATCTATGTAAGCAGCCCATAGATAATAATGAGATCAATGAGCTGAATTTTATGGACTGCTTAACAGGGGAAGAAGAATTGGAACCTAACCTATCTAAGGAATTGATTAAAGTCTTTGGCGAGTTGAAAAATTCTGATTTAGAAAAAGTGCTTGCTGAAATTTATGATGATAATGAGAGCATTACCACCCAGGACATTAGTATGTACCAATGGAGACCGCGCACGCAAATCATATCTATCGAGGACTCGCGACCTCTGCCATCACTAACCAATGTTCCAAAGCTTGATTTAAAAACACTACCAAATGAGCTTAAGTATGTATACTTAGGTGAAAATAAAACTTATCTTATGGTGATCTCTTCATTTTTAGACAAGGATCAAGAGATTAAATTGTTGAATATTCTAAGGGACTACAAAGGAGCCTTGGGCTGGACCATTTCTAACATCAAGGGTATAAGCTCTTCCATATGCACCCATCTGATCCACCTCAATGAGGACACCAAACCAATTAGACAACCTTAAAGGCATCTCAATCCAAACATGATGGAAGTTGTAAAAAATGAGTTGATCAAATTGTTGGATGTGGGAATCATCTACCCAATATTCAATAGTGTTTGGGTGAGTCCAACTCAAGTAGTCCCAAAGAAATCCAGAATAACTATTGTGCAAAATTCTAATAATGAACTCATACCAACACATGTCACCACAGGTTGACGTGCTTGCATTGACTATAGAAAATTGAACCAGGTCACAAAGAAGGACTATTTCCGTCTACCATTCATTGATCAAGTTTTAGAGAGGGTAGCAGGTCACTCCTTCTATAGTTTTCTTGATGGATATTTCAGATATAACAAAAAAGAGATAGCCCTGGAAGACCAAGAGGAAACCACGTTCACTTGTCTATTTGGCTCGTTTGCTTTCAAACAGATGCCATTTGGATTGTGTAGTGCCCCAGCAACTTTCCAATGGTGTATGTTAAGTATTTTTTCAAATATGGTTGGGAAGTTTCTTGAGGTTTTCATGGACGACTTCTCTGTATTTGGGAGTAGTTTTGAGGAATGCCTCAACAATTTATCTCTTGTCTTATTTAGGTGTGAAGAGAAGAACATTGTCTTAAATTGGGAGAAATGACATTTCATAGTTCAAAAGGGAATTGTTCTATACCGTGTTATTTCAAAAAATGGAATTAAGGTAGATCTCTCAAAACTGGACATTATTGGTAATCTACTTATTCCTCGAACTGTTAGAGATATTAGATCACTTCTAGGGCACGTCGGTTTCTATAGAAGATTCATCAAGGACTTTAGTGCTATTACTAGACCCTAACTAATCTTCTTCAAAAGGATGTCCCATTTAAGTGGACAGATAAGTGTGCAAGTACCTTTAATAAAATTAAATCATCCCTTACCATTGCACCTATCATGCGTCCACCAGATTGGACAATTCCTTTTGAACTAATGTGCAATGTAAGTGATTATGCCATAGGGGTTGTTTTGGGCCAAAGGAAAGATAAACGGCCCTACGTTATTCATTATGCGAGTAAAACTCTAAACTCAGCCCAAGTGAACTACTCAACAACTGAAAAGGAGTTACTGTAATTTTTTGCTTTGGATAAGTTTAGGTCCTACTTGCTGGGATCTAAAGTGGTCATTTTTATGGATCACTCAGCTTTGAAATATTTTCTATCTAAGAAGGATGTAAATTCGAGACTTTTAAGATGGATCTTCCTACTCTAAGAATTTGACTTAGAGATAAGAAATAAGAAATGAGTAGAAAACGTAGCGGCTGATCACCTTTCTAGATTGGTGTTAGATGATTCCATTGAGGAGATAAATATCCAGGACACTTTCCCTTATGAATAATTATTTGCGATCTCCAAATTGCCTTGGTATGTGAATATAGTGAATTATGTTGTTATGGGAAAAATGTCATATCATTGGAAGTCACAAGATAGGAAGCGTTTTGAAACCGATGTTAGGAACTTCTTCTGAGATGACCCGTATTTATATAAATATGGGACTGATCGGATTTTTAGACATTGTGTCCCAGATAATGAAGTTCAGAGTGTTATTTCCTTCTGCCACATGGAAGCATGTGGTGACAATTTCTCTACTAAGAAAACCACTGCAAAAATCCTGTAGTCTGGTTTTTACTGGCCCACCTTGTTTAATGACACCCATGCTTTCTGTGTTGCTTGTGATAGATGTCAAAGATTGGGAAGAGTGTTTTGGCACAACATGATGCTTTTATGCCCAATTTTACCATTGAAGATTTTTTATTGTTGGGGTATTGATTTTATGGGACCATTTCCATCTTCTTTTGGATTTCTTTATATATTGGATGGTGTGGACTATGTTTCAAAGTGGATTGAGGCAATTCCAAGTAGGACCAATAATAACAAATTGATCATATGATTCCTCAAGAAAAATATTTTTTTCTAGAATTGGAACTCCAAAGGTCATCATTAGTGATGGTGGGTCTCACTTTTGCAATAGGACATTTGAAGCTTTGATGAAGAAATATGACATTAAGCATAAAGTGAGCACCCCATACCACACACAAATGAGTGAGCAAATTGCGATTTCTAATCGGAAAATCAAACACATTTTGGAGAAAACTATAAGGCCAGATAGGAATGATTGGTCCCTCAGACTATCCAACGCTTTATGGGCTTATATGACTGCTTATAAGACCCCAATTGCAATGTCCCCATATAGATTGGTGTATGGGAAGACTTGCCACTTGCCTATGGAATTGGAACATAGAACCTATTGGGCAATAAAAAAAAAATAAACTTTGAAATGGACTAAGCAAGTGGACGAAGAAAATTAGAGTTGAATGAATTAGAGGAGCTGAGGAGAGACTTCTATGAAAATTTTAAAATCTACAAAGAGATGACGAAAGCTTTTCATGACAAAAACATCCTGAGGAAGAATTTTGAACCTCAGCAAAAGGTCCTATTGTACAATTGCTATTGTTGGGGCACAAAAAATACTCCATCTTTATATTGCACGAGTTGAAAGCTTCCTACATGAATCCTAGTGTGGTGTACCTTTAGGATAAGCGTGCCAATCTCCATCTCTGTTGTATGTCCCTCCTATTGAAGAAGGCCTTGTGTGCTATTTAGAATGGAGAAAGCCTTGTGTGCCATCTAGAATGGAGAAAGCCTTGTGTGCCATCTAGAATGGAGAAAAGTCTTGTTGTGCGACATTCCCTATAGAAGCCTTGTGAAGCATTGCTTCATAAAGAGAAGAGGTTGTGTGCTCCATATTTTAAATAAAGGAGTATTTGGGCATTACTTTGAATAAAGGAGTAGATGGGTGTTATTTTGAATAAAGGAGTGGAGGGGCGTTATTTTGAATAAAGGAGTGGATGGGTGTTATCTTGTATGAGGGGAGGAAGTGTGGTTCTTGTCTTAGAAAGGGATATACACCAATATGTAAGGAAAAGTAGTTGGACACCACTATGTAAGGAAAGAGGGTGGAAGTTGTATGAAGGGAGAAGTGGTGGTGATCACCACTATTTAAGGAAGGGAGGAGCTTGGGAAGTCTATAAATACCCCTCCTCATTCTTCATTTGGACAAGGAGAGAAGCTGGAGACAAGAAGTGGGGAGAGGAGCTCATCCGCTCCTCCTCTTGTGCGTCCCCTCTTGTTGTGCGCCAGGTGGTCTATGGGACTCACAGCTCATGTAGCGCACAAGGCTTTGTGCCCCAATTTGAGTGAGAAGGGATTTGTGATGTGCGCCAATTCAGATGGGTTCTTGTCTTAAGAGTTGTGATGTGCGCCAATTCAAATGGGTTTTGGTTTTAAGACTTGTGATGTGCTCCACATTGAGTGGACCTTTGTCCTGAAGAAAAATCCCATTGTACGCCAATTATAAAGGGGTTTGTACGCTCCTTGTCCTAACACAAGGCATTGTGCGCCACTTTGGAAGGGACTTTTTTCCTAACACAAGCATTGTGCACCACTTTGGAAGGGACTTATGTCCTAGCATAAGCATTGTGCTCACTTTAGAAGGGACTCTTGTCCTAACACAAGGCATTGTGCGCCACTTTGGAAGGGACTTTTGTCCTAACACAAGGCATTGTGCGCCACTTTGGAAGGGACTTTTGTCCTAACACAAGTGTTGTGCGCCACTTTGGAAGGGCTTTTGTCTTAAAGCCAAGTGTTGTGCACCACTTTGGAAGGGCTTTTATCTTAAAGACAAGTATTGTGCGCTTGTCCTAACACCAAGCTTTGTACACTCCACTTCTCAAGGGAGGCGTTGTGCGCTTGTCCTAATGCTAGGCATTGTGCGCCACTTCTCAGGGGAGGCATTGTGCGCTTGTCCTAACACTAAGCTTTGTGCGCTCCACTTCTCAAGGGAGGTGTTATGCTCTTGTCCATGTTCCAAGTATTGTGCGCTCCACGTTTCAAGGATAGATGATCTCTACACGTATGGGAGGAAAGAGAAGCACGAGTAGACAAAAGATGGAAAGTTTCAAGGAGTTCTTAGGGGAGAGAAGAAGAGTGAAGTATGATGGAAGACCCGCACGACCTAAGTCTGAGGAGTCTCTGCCGTTTCTTCAGTTGTGCACCTACCAGTATTCTAGCCCAAAATGTCCCTTCCTTGTTCAAGTGCGCCAATTACAGGATTTATAAAGGGAAAGTAAAGGAAATGTGAAGTATAGGGAAAGGGCTCCAGGAGAAAGAAGAGTCTGTCCGTACAACTGAAAGGATGAGTAGACTTCCTTTGAGATGAATACAATACCAAAATCGTCGAAATGCTACTGAAATCACCATTAAACTATCTTCTCTTTCATTCGTTGTGTTGATTAATTGTACTCTGTTTTCAGAATTAAGGGAATACGAGGATGTAAATGAACCCAGATTGAATAAAATTCTTTGTGATCATTATTCTCTTATTCTTTCTTTATTATTATTGAATGAATTTCCCGAAATCAAATGCATTTGCTTCTTGTCGAAACAAAATGGCGACTTTGTTGGGGAATATTATTCAATGAAACTTAGAAAACATTCAGAGAACATTTATCACTTTTTGGCGTTATATAAACGCCAAAATGTCGACTCTCAATGGGAACATCCTCCCCTTCATCTCTAAAAATAAAGTATAATTTTATTTAATTAGAATAATTAATACTCTATTCTGAATGACAGGTATTTTGTCGACATACAACTGCAATGACTTTTCTCCTGACTAATGTGGTTGTCTGCTTCGCACCTAACGAATTTCCATAAAAAAGTACTAGCGAAGGTTAAATCAGTTGCGATCAAGGACAGACAATTCTCGGTAATGTTCGGAATGGTTTCCACTTCACCGATAGCGTAACAAGACTATGAAGGACGGATGATAGTAACATCCAAAAGATGAAAGGTTCGATCTTCTTTTACAAGGAGTACCATCCTGCCAAGTATGGTTAACGGGTCGATCATGTGCAATACTATGAGGCGCGATTTTACCTCACTCACTCAGTTCATCTTCCTCGACGGCATCAACAATGCAGTTTTCATTCTCTCCTTCGATATTAGTACATTCGAAGTATGTAGAAAACAGAGAATTTATCAGCAGATGTTAATCAGTCTTCACTTGATGAGCATGTTACTGAAGAAGTCCTTAATTTTTTAACAGTGATTACTGTGAACAACATTTCTCCCTTAGAAAAACCTTTGGATAAGAAGTTAATTCGACTGAATTAGCCGTTACTCACAAATGAGAAGATGAATCAATTAATGAATTCATCAGTTAATGGAGAACCCTAGGGGCATCGTGTTCGCAACTTGCCAGAGTAAAAGAGTAAGTCAAGTTACGATCTGAATATACATATCTTTCAAGAGTCGATTACAAAAGTTTGCAATTTAGAAGGAATCAATGTGAAGCCACTCAACTCTCATATGAATCAGCTATTTTAAAATCTTAAGAGAGAAAGAATTGTCAAAATGAACGGGAAGAAATTCTGATAAAGAAAACATGAGTTATTCTATAACTAAGAAAGTGAAGAAAGAGTTTGAACAATCCAAGGACTGCGGGAAATATACGATTGAAGAGAGCGATATACTTCGTACGATGAACCAATTGCTAGTTGCAGAGAGTCAAATTGCTATGGCTACAATATTTAAAGGAAATGAATCAAAGAAAAAAAGGGTATTCTACCGAAGATGATCAATGATAGTAAAATTATCATGAAGAAGTGATATGAAATAAGATAGAAAGTAATGACATATGATCCCGATTGAAAATATTCACTCTATAGAAGAACGGGCAAGAAGAAAGCAGGACAAGTATATTCACCATGGGGGCAAATTTTCATCAATACACCTGTTAGTGCCAGTACATCAAAATATGTCATCCTTGAAGATAATCACAGTTTTGATTTCAAAGATTATCAACATAATGCTTCCAAATCAAAAGGGGGCAAGATAAGTAGAATATCAAGGATGTCAAAGTCTCAGAATGCCAATGAGGTCAAAGTCTCAGAATGCCAAAGTCTCAGAATGCTGATGCCATACATGAATAAAAGACAAACTTTCAAGCGTATCAAGCAGATGAAGACGAACTTTCAAGCATATCAAGCAGATGAGCAGTAGCTATCTTGCCATTGCCATATCGTTGACGCAGAGACTATTCCATTATCAAAATTTATCGAGATTACTATTGTTGCCAAGCTAATACACCATCATAATCATAAAAATATTATAATATCATCAGCAATGGCGATATATCAATCATCGATTTGTTATCTTTAGCAGAGCGAGCCTGTACGATCGCGAGCTTGTACGATCAACCATCACATCAGCGACAACAATTTATCATTTAAGGCAGCATAACC
This sequence comes from Magnolia officinalis, assembly GCA_021015155.1. Lineage (NCBI taxonomy): Eukaryota > Viridiplantae > Streptophyta > Magnoliopsida > Magnoliales > Magnoliaceae > Magnolia > Magnolia officinalis. Next base: position 57,637,147 of record JAJHSJ010000007.1, on the reverse strand, counting down.
AAGCCCTATATGGCCAACTACGTATAAGACTTATATATTATTCGAGAAAGTAGTGTGGAGCCAGCGGCCCTAAAAATCTTGTATAGGCCACATCACATGCATACCCATGCGGGCAGCAGACAGAGCCAGCGACTAAAATCCCTAAAAGCCTAAAAAGTCCTCAATGACCAATCACGCGTGAGACTAATGCCATCTGTATAGCTCTCCGACAGCGTCATGGACGAGGATGAAAATACCCTCCCATGAATGGGTCTGACCTTACAGACGAAGAAAAAAGGGGAGCAGAATAAGACCCCCCAGATCCCTGACTTGATTTCAGTAGTAACTCATGAGGACAGAGTCTCAAAACACCCCCTCATTGATGGATTGACGACCTTGGATTTGGTACCAAAGGTGGCCTTGCGTGCCCCGTGAACTTTAGAGACTTACTGTGGCCAACCATGTGCGTAAATCGCACTGAGTTCACGGCCTTGGTAGCTTCACTGGGACCCTCTGATGGATCGCGGTTTGTGAACTCCCCAGCCGCGATAAGTCTAACGAACGCATAAGAGTTAGAGAGACCATTCACGTAAGACCAGACTCCAACTACTTATGAGTCTAAATAACTGTGATTGCTCCACTACTCAAGAGCTTAAACTGTGTGAAGTGTCAAGTCCAGTCTGTAAAGTCAAGTCCAGTAAAGTTAGTAAAGTTAAGACAAGTCAGTAAAGTCAAGTTCAGTTCAGTCAAGTCATGTCCAGTTAAAGTATGGTCAATCAAAAGTATGCTAGCTCCAATACTCAAAAGCATAAACTATGAGTGTGTCAAAATGCTGCAAATATATATTTCACTTTAGATATGCTCAAATATGCAACTGCCTGATGAAAATCTCAAACATTGATTGAACAATATATGCAAAAATGTGCTTCTCTTAAATCAGGTTCAATTTATAACAACAACAAATGCCTTCAAAATATTGGCAGTTCTCTATTCAAAAGTTTAAAACTTTAAGATAAATTACTAGCCTTCAACTGCAATATATCTATTCTTCTGACAAGAGCCGCGAGGTCTTTTTTTCTTCTTGATGATAAAGAAATATTATCCCACAAAATTCTCAAAGGCGGCAGAGAATAAATTAGCAAAGAATGATTATTCTATTTTGGACCATCTAAAGATTCAGATATATTCTTCGGATTCTTTAAAGGAGCAGCAAAGGTTATCCATCTTTCAAGAGTACCAGCAGATGTTATTGCATGAATATTATCTTCTGAAGAAATCCTTATACAAAGACTGGCTTGGAGAGGGGTCATGATCTAAAGTTGACCTGGAGAGGGGGCATGATCTGGTTCTTCAAAATAATATATGCCGTGGTCTTTCTGATAATTTCTTATGTGTGGTGGAGGAATCCATATGGTATAATCTACTGAGCAATAATCGTGCACTAAGTAATATTGATAAGCTTATCAATGCATCCAACTATAAGAAGCATGAGCTGGATAATTACAGTCGGGAAGTATAAAGTATGATCTAGTGTGAACGTTGAAAAGTTGCTTTTATATCAAGGCCCAGTTATATAGTCCGATGTCCGTAACTTCTCATTGTTCTAATAATGATATCGCAAGACTCCAAGTACCGGATCTGATGAAGACAAGGAATATATGTTTGTTAAGAGAGATAAAATCCTTATTAGTAACTTCTATGGCCTTCGAAAAGCTATTGAATGGAATTGGAAAGAAGTCTTATCTATTTTTCTTAGTCAGCAAATGTACAAGAAAAATACACTCCTAGCCAGCCTATGAAGAAATGCCAAGGAGTACGAACTAGAAAAGACTCAGCGATTGAATCTTTAGAGTCAGAAATGACATCTCTGAAAGCACGATACAATGCAAAACATGATGCAAGCACAAAAAGGAGACAATTAAATCATTATCATATTGCAAAATATTACAATCATTCTAAAAGCTTTCTATATATTTCAAAATTATCAATACTTCATGAAACTAAATTGAAAAATTACGATATCATGAGATACTAATTCTGATCAATTTAACACGAAAGATTACCATTCGAAAGCTTGAGTTATGCAGACCATGAATAAAGGAGACAATCGAAAAAGTTGTTGTAGCAGGAGCAGCATTAAAGAAAACTCTCTAAACGTAGAGTTCAAAGAAAGAGTTACAGAAATTAATCAAAAAGGCCATTGCAGTAGCAACAACATTGAAAGATAGTTCTCTGGCTAAGATACTCAAAGACAAAGTCGTCATAGTTATTACAGTGACGGGTTTCGATGAAAAAAGAATTTAGCTTCCCTATTGAAGTGTGCGCTCGACACTATTGGCTGTCGGTAGTCAATCTTTTGGTCAAGTATGATCATTCAATCTTCCATTCAAGCATGATCATCTAGTTATACTCCAGTTGCAATTCATTCAGTTCTTCGGCCAGGTGATTCTTCTTTGTTATGCATTTCATGAAGAATCCTTCCCTGAAGTGAAGGGATTTTTGTGCAGAAGAAGATCAATCCTCCATTTGATTTCATGAATCAGTCAAAGAAGGATCGAGGGGGCATCTGTTAGGGCACAAAAAATATTCCATCTTTATATTGTATGAGTTGAAAGCTTCCTGCATGAATCCCAGTGTGGTGTTCCTTTGGATAAGCGCACCAATCTCCATCTCTATTGCGTGTCCCTCCTGTTGAAGAAAGCCTTGTGTGCCATCTGGATTGGAGAAAGCCTTGTGTGCCATCTGGAATGGAGAAAAGTCTTATTGTGTGACATTCCCTATAGTAGCCTTGTGAAGCGTCACTTCATGAATAGAAGAGGTTGTGTGCTCCATATTTTGAATAAAGGAGTAGATGGGCGTTATTTTGAATAAAGGAGTGGAGGGGCGTTATTTTGAATAAAGGAGTGGATGAGTGTTGCCTTGTATGAGGGGAGGAAGTGTGGTTCTTGTCTTAGAAAAGGATGTACACCATTATGTAAGGAAAAGTAGTTCAACACCACTATGTAAGGAAAGAGGGTGGAAGTTGTATGAAGGGAGAAGTGGTGGTGATCACCACTATTTAAGGAAGGGAGGAGCTTGGGAAGTCTATAAATACCCCTCCTTATTCCTCATTTGGATAAGGAGAGAAGTTGGAGACAAGAAGTGGGTAGAGGAGCTCGTCCGCCCCTCCTCTTGTGCGTCCCCTCTTGTTGTGCGCCAGGTGGTCTATGGGGCGCACAACCCATGTAGCGCACAAGGCTTTGTGTCCCGATTTGAGTGGGAAGGGATTTGTGATGTGCGCCAATTCAGATTGGTTCTTGTCTTAAGATTTGTGATGTGTGCCAACTCAACTAGGTTTTTGTCTTAAGACTTGTGATGTGTGTCACATTGAGTGGACCTTTGTCCTGAAGAAAAATCCCATTGAGCGCCACTTATAAAGGGGTTTGTGTGCTCCTTGTCCTAATGCAAGGCATTGTACGCCACTTTGGAAGGGACTTTTGTCCTAACACAAGCATTGTGTGCCACTTTGGAAGGGACTTTTGTCCTAACACAAGCATTGTGCGCCACTTTGGAAGGGACTTTTGTCTTAACACAAGCATTGTGCGCACTTTGGAAGGGACTCTTGTCCTAACACAAGGCATTGTGCACCACTTTGGAAGGAACTTTTGTCCTAACACGAGGCATTGTGCGCCACTTTGGAAGGGACTTTTGTCCTAACACAAGTGTTGTGCGGCACTTTGGAAGGGCTTTTGTCTTAAAGCCAAGTGTTGTGCGGCACTTTGGAAGGGCTTTTGTCTTAAAGCCAAGTATTGTGCGCTTGTCCTAACACCAAGCTTTGTACGCTCCATTTCTCAAGGGAGGCGTTGTGCGCTTGTCCTAATGTTAGGCATTGTGCGCCACTTCTCAGGGGAGGCGTTGTGCACTTGTCCTAACACTAAGCTTTGTGTGTGCTCCACTTCTCAAGGGAGGTGTTATTCGCTTGTCCATGTTCCAAGTATTGTGCGCTCCATGTTTCAAGGATAGATGATCTCTACACGTATGGGAAGAAAGAGAAGGGCGAGTAAACAGAAGTTGGAAAGTTTTAAGGAGTTCTTAGGGGATAGAAGAAGAGTGAAGTATGATGGAAGACCCGCACGACCTAAGTCTGGGGAGTCTCTGCCGTTTCTTCAGTTGTGCACCTACCAGTATTCTAGCCCAAAATGTCCCTTCCTTGTTCAAGTGTGCTAATTACTGGATTCATAAAAGGAAAGTAAAGGAAATGTGAAGTACAGAGAAAGGGCTCTAGGAGAAAGAAGAGTCTGTCCGTACGACTGAAAGGATGAGTAGACTTCAAGTCCGCACAACCTATCTGCCTTTACGATGAATACAATACTAAAATCGTTGAAATGCTGCTGAAATCACCATTAAACTATCTTCTCTTTCATTCGTTGTGTTGATTAATTGTACTCTGTTTTCAGAATCAAGGGAATATGAGGATGCAAATGAACCCAGATTGAATAAAATTTTTTTGATCATTGTTCTCTTATTCTTTCTTTGTTATTATTGAATGAATTCCCCCAAATCAAATGCCTTTGTTTCTTGTCGAAACACCCGTCTCCAGTTCTTTCTGGGAAAGTTAAGATCAAGATGGACAGGCCCTTTATTGTGAAGAATGTTTATACTCATGGGGCTGTTGAAATTGAGAATCCACGTAATGGTAATGTGTACAAGGTAAATGATAAAAAATTGAAGCCTTATATGGAAAACTTTCATTTGGGAGAGGAGTTCGTCCCTCTTCATGAGCCAAAATATTTGGATTGATGCTCTTAGTCTGACGGAGCATTTGTTTAGGATTTGTATAATATTCGTTATTTTTGTGACACTTAGCGTGTGTGTTTCTTCATGGCAGGTACTATCCACCCTTTCTTTAATTTTTATTGTTCTCTGCATTACATGTATCATTACATTGGGGACAATGTAGATTTTACATTGGGGGGTGTGGATAGTCATCTATGTGAGTTTTTATTTTTATTTTTATTTTTTATATATATTAGGTTTATGAGAAATTTTTTCAACATTTTCAAAATAAAATTTTTATATACAAGAATGTGAACATGATATTATGCGAATTCCAAAGGTAAAGTTAATACTTAGTCTAGGTTTATAGTAGTTAGAATTTTGATAACTGAAATGTATAAACTTGAGTTTGATTATCTAATCACTATTTTAGAGTGAGTTGTAATTTGATATACTGAATTCACAATACACCCTAGTTAACTAAGTGAGGAATATGAAATGTGAATTAGAAGAACAAATTTTGATTCAAACAAAGTTAAACAAACTAGTACCATTTATATATGCTTTAAAAAAGGAGAAAAACGAAAAAAATATATGACCATAACAATTGTGTCAGTAATCCGGAGTAAGGATACTTAAGTATCCATTGCTGTTATCGTTACAATTACGATACCTTAGGTTATGAAGCAAACTCGGTGGGAATCTTCATCTAAGGGTGGTCTATAATAATGAGGATATGATGATAAAAGAAGACAAGGCATGAAGGAAATGAGATAACTAGAGATTTCATATTCTTAGGATGATTGAAATGAGTTAGGATAGGGAACATGCATATTTCTCAAAGTTAGACTAGTGTCACTGAGCACCTAAGTATATTGGATCATAACTATTTTAAATTTTGATTAGGTCTCTGAACTCAAGGATGTAATGGATTAGGAAATTAAGATTCTAACTAACTTCAGACTTAGGGTAAGTATTGTTTTGTTTTAGAATTCATATGATGAATGGAGGCATAATTGTATAAATTTCTAAGTGTTGAAATATTTTTCATGTTTTCAATGTTTGTGGATAACATTTCTAGAAACCCTCACGAGACTATAACTCGTCCACTATGGAAAACCTAGGGGTTTAAAGGCTTATTGCATTTGCTAAATACAATCGAGATTACCTGCGAAAGTGTAGTTAGAATTTTTGTTTTAATTTTTTTAGAATTAGTTTTTATTCTTATTTTTACTTTTATTCATTTACTTTGCTTGGGACTAGCAAAATGCTGGTTGGGGGTGTGTGTTAATTGATAAATATTGCATATTTTCCCCCATTTATATCTTGATTTTATGAATATGATACTGCTTAATGGTATATTTTATACATGTTTGTGTTGCAAGGTGACTTTAAGAGCTTGGACTAAAAAAGAATGTTAAATCATGGATTTGATGCTCAAGAATCACCAAGTAAAAGAATGGACACTTGGAGACCAAGATTGAAGATTTCAAGACCCCAAGAGTAAAAAAACTAAGTGAAAAAGGAAGGAAGTGTAGAAATTCGCAGGATCTGAGCTTAGATGACATCAAAGATGTCATCAAAGCCAGTCTTCGATGACATCGAAGGAGTTTAGATGACATCGAAGAATTAAAGGAAAGTCAAGTTTGGTTGCTGGACAAATTGGATGTAGATGTCATCGAAGCTAGTCTTAGATGACATCGAAAGCTGCTCGATGTCATCGAAGGGTTTACGCGGAGCCTACGCGGAGTGAGAAAATTTGAGGCAGTTTCTGAATTTTTCAAACGAATTTGAAGGAGGAGTTCCCCACTTATAAATAGGGCTTCCCAGGGCATTCTTAAGCATCTTTCAGAACATTCAAGGGCAAGATCTAGGTTTTTTTTATAGGGTTTTTAGAGAGTTTTCAAGTTTCATAGTTCTTGTTTTTCTTTACAAGTTTTTTATTTATTTTTCTTGCTTTTTTGTTGCTTTTTATTTTTACAATTTAGTTATGTTTTTCTAGTTCCCTCTAGCCCAAGCTAGAAGGGAAGCACATTGGTTTAATGATTTTTTAAATTATGATGATTGAGTGTTTTTAATGATAAGATGAGTGGTGTATACATGTTATCAATTATCTAGGTTTAGGTTTTTTATCCTCATGTGAGATCCATATGTTTCCATCATATGAGATCCGTATTGATGGATAGGCTTAGTTAGATTTCCTAGATGGGAGATGTTCTTAACCTGCTACATTTCCTTGATTCATTATCTTATGAATATGAATGCTTAAAATCACTGGCGCTTGAGAATATATATATCAATGATGTTAATCCATAATTCTCTAATCTTTTATATCATTTATTAAAAATATTTAAATTATTTTATTTTTCGATTGGGCTGACCATAGTGCTTAGATCCTAATTGTGTTATCAAAGTCATCATGACTTAGGAACATTAACCTATGTGTGGAACTTTGAAGCTAGGGTGTTGTTTTCAAATTAATTGAATTCCATACATTCAAAACCTTCAAAAATCAAATCATCCGTTTAGTTTCCATTACTTAGTTAGTTTTACATTTAATTTTCTCATTCTTATAAATTATCTCCTTATGGGATCGACCCTGTATTCATAGGATATTACTTATGAACCTATGCACGTGGAGGTAAACAATCACCTGCTGACCAGCCCCCTAGCCCTGCTGCCGACCCTCCCCCTCACGACGACTAATTTTACTCTCTCTCTCTCTCTCTCTCTCTCTCTTGTAATCAGACATCATGGCACTTCAACGTCTCATCAGTTAATACATTTAGTTGAATTTATTATTATTATTATTAATGGTTCTATTTGTTGATTGTGGATTATGCTTGTGAGGGTTGTCGAATGACGAGTCGACTTCTTCTTTAAGAGTTAGCTCGTCAAAGGGTTCCATCTCTGCACATGAGAAACGGCCCTTCGTAGTGTGTTGGGATGACGAGGCGACCACCTTTTAAGTGGTTGGCCCATCATCGGGATCTTCCTTGCACAGGAAGTTCCATGTAGGTCGTGTAGAATAACTCAATTTCATGTATAAAAATACATCTTTTATTTTGAATGCAATCATGACAAGTAGTCTCGACCCTTACATTGATTTTCCTAGGAATATTAGATCTTTAAGTGCTCGGCGTTCCAGGGATGTAGCAGTGGTCGCCCTTCCAGATCCTCGAGACGGTAGGAGCTAGGTTTGGCCGAGCCAACTACTCGATAGGGTCTCTCCCAGTTTGGACCCAGGGAGCCTACTCCGGGTTCCATTGTGCTCTGAAACACACGTCGAAGGATGAGGTCTCCCTGTCAAAAATGTCTTGTTTTGACCTTGGAATTGTAGAAGTGGGCAACCTGTTGATGCCGAGTTGCGATCCGCAGTTCTGCGGTGTCCCTCAACTCTTCGAGTAAGTGGAGGATTGTTGTCATCTGCTCGACGTTTTGTATGTCTTGATAGGAGAACACTTGGGCAGTGGGGAGTCCTATTACAATGGGAAGGATGACCTCAGCGCCGTAAGAGAGGGAGAATGGGGTCTCTCCCATTGCTGATCGAGCAGTAGTCCTATACTCCCACAGCATGAACAGGAGTTCCTTGGCCTAAATACCCTTTGCCTTTTCCAACTTAGTCTTGAGGTGATTTTTTATGATCTTGTTCACCGCCTCCACCTGGCCATTGGACTGAGGGTGTTGAGGTGACGAGTAGGCGTTGATGATGCCGAGACTTTGGCACATATTCCTGAACCTGTCGTTGTCGAATTGCTTCCCGTTGTTTGACACAATGGTATGTTGAATACCGAATCGACAAATAATATTCTTCCAAACAAAGTCTGCTACTTTTTATTCGGTGATCCTTGCAATAGGCTTGGCCTCAGCCCACTTGGTGAAATAATCCCCTGCCAAGATCGCATATCTAGTCTGTCCCTTACCCTGGGACAGAGGCCCAATGATGTTGATCCCCCACTGAGCTAATGGCCACGACTTGCTCATGGGAGTTAGCTCTTCTTCCAGCTGTCTGGTGATGACAGCGATCTGTCACTTGTCACATTTTCGGATGAAGTTTTTGGAGTCTTCTTGAATTGTTGGCCAAAAGTATCCTCGACGGACGATCTTCTGTGCTAGGGCTCGGCCATCGGAGTGATTCCCACAAATTCCTTCATGTATTTCTCGGATCACATATTTTGCCTTGTCGGGTTGCAAACATCTCAGATATGGTTGAGAGAACCCTTTCTTATAAAGAGTATCCCCTATGATCATGTATCGCGCCGCTCTGATCCTCAGGCGCCGAGCCTCTAATTTATCTTCAGGAACCCTATCGTCCATGAGGTACCCGACTATGGGATCCATTCAACTCACAATTGTTTGTACAGGGTGAACGGTTCCCTGGTTGGCGCGATTGATGCTCGGTTTATCAAGGAATTCCACTGGGACGATCCTCGAGATGCTCCCTTCAGTTGTCAAGGTTAGTTTTGTGAGGGCGTCGATCAAGGAATTCTCGGCTCTCGGTATCTAACTAATGTTGCACTCTTGGAATTTATCCATGAGCTTTCGTGCCTCGCCTAGGTAGGCTATCATTCTGGCTTCCTTGGAGTCATATTTTGCAAATTCTTGGTTCACGACGAGTTAAGAATCACACCGAACATCGAGGAATCAGACTCGTAAGGCAATTACTAGCCTGAGCCCGGCTAGCAAGGCCTCATACTCTGCTTCGTTATTGGAGGCTCAAAAGCTGAGCCTATGGTGTACTGAATAGTCGTTGTATCGAGTGCGACTAAAATAATTCCCGCTCCTCCTCATTTTGATTTCAACGACCCATCTACGAATAGGGTCCACTTGTCCACCTTTCTCATCTCCATTTCGGTATCCTCGATGGATGAAGGGACTTGGTGGATGGCGAGATTTGCCATTAAACATGTGGGTGCATCTGGATCAGATCCTCCGGGTTCATCATTTCGAGTGGTGAACTCTGCTATAAAGTCAGCCACTGCTTATCCCTTGATGGCCGTCCTTGGCCAATATTCGATGTCGAACTCACCGAGCTCGACAACCCACTTGGTTAAGCATCCGGATACTTCAGGCTTCTGGGGCACCTACCGAAGTGGTGAATCAATGATGACGATGATGTAGTGCGCCTGGAAGTATGAGTGTAGCCGTCGTGCAGACATGATGAGGGCTAGGGCGAGCTTCTCCATGTCTGGATATCTTATCTTTGCTCGGACCAGCGCGTTGCTGGTATAGTAAACAGGTTGCTACTTCCCTTCGGATTCCCTAATGAGGGCCGAGCTGATAGCTGAAGCTGAAACCGTGAAGTAGAGAAACAGGGGTGAAATAGCGGTAAAGATCGCTTTAGTTGAAGTAGGAATATGCCAATATGTCCTAGAGGGGGGTGAATAGGACTTTTTGAAGTTTTTATGGTTTATTTAAAATCCTAACAACAAGTACATATTCGGATTACTCAAAAGAAACTCTACTGGCTTCCAAGCCTCGTAGAGGATCCAATCACAAACTATTTAAGAAGTAAACAATATGCAAACTAGTTTATGAAGGATATGACTGTGTATGTGTATGTGTATGATATGTGATCTCAGATATTCAGATATGAAAATATTAAAGCGAATCACACAAATCAAATAATAGTAATCTCAAACACATTCATTTTTATAGTAGTTCGACTACTTGTCTACTCTACTCCTGGTAATCGCACTCAACCCTTGAGTGTACCGGATTTCACTAAGGAGGTTTCACAGTGGTTCACCTCAAACCTAAGGTTTTAAATCAGGTTCACCTTCAACCTTTACAACCGACACTGAGGCTGACTGTTTATGCTCTCACGAGAGAGGATCAACATAACGCACCCACTTTTAGGCACACTAGCCAAGGCTCTTCCGTAAGACCCTAACTGAGGTTTCACACGGTTCACTTCGAACCTTAGGTTTTAGATAGGTTCACCTTCAACCGGAAGTTTATGCTCTCCACAGAGCAAGGGTCAACATTACGTACCCACCATGTACAGTCCTGCCGGAGGCCTCTTACGAGGGCTTGCAAGGGTGAGAAACACCTAAGACCCAATCCTAAAAAGGAATGATCACAAGTTTCCTTTGGACTCTAATAACTTACAAATAAGTGGATGAGTCTAATTCAAAATGTTGACAAAGATCTCCTCCTTATTGATGAAGAATCTTCGGCCTCCTTGATCCGCAACACAGATGATGCACCAATACAAGGCTTCGGGTTGGGTCAAGGTTAAGACGGAATCCTACTCTATAAAATATTTTCCTATAAGGAAGATAGAGTGATTCCGATCATCTATGCATTCAAGGCATCACAGCTTAATGATTTGCCATTAAGGTAGTAGCTGGAGGATCCTTGAATGCAGAAGTTCATTCCCCAATCCACTCTATTGAATATCAATGATGAGGGTGGATTGGAGGATGAAATTCTCTGAGAGAAAGGGCTTTAGGTATATGATCTAAGGTAAAACACTCAAAAGCACTCTCTTCTTTCTCTACCAGCAACAATAGACAAGTCCTCTTTATATAGGCAAAAGGTTCCAACGGATATAAAACAGTCACATTTATGACAAAGTTCGATATCATCGAGTGAGTTCGATATCATCGAGCGTATACTCTCGATAGCATCGATGGTCCGCTCGATGACACAAACTCAAATGTCATACGCTTTTGAAACCTCTTGCTAGATGGTCGATGGAATCGAAATAGGTGTCGATGTCATTGGATTTCGAACTCCGATCCTATCGATACAAGTGTCGATTCATCGACATTTGAAAATGAGAGAGACTTGTCTTGAAATATTTCAGGCTTACAAGAATGATCGATGGACCTTCGAGATCATCTGAATTTGAATGTCGATGATATCGATAACTGTATCGAGGCATCAATAAATCCAACGGATGTCTCATTAAGCTTGTTGGACAGTCTATGTCCTTATTTGATGCCATCAAAATGGTACTGATATCATTGATATTTGAATATCGATTCTATCGAGTGACCCTCAATCATAGATAAACTATCCTGAAATATTTTGCTGGAAAAACTTGGTGCCCATGACCGATATCATCGAGAGCCTTCCGATATCATCGTGATTTGAATTTCGATGGTATCAAGGAGGCTTCGATATATCGATGCACATATGATATTTTTTTAAAAAAAACAGGGGCACCGGATATCTACCTGTCGATATTATCTAGTCACTTTTGATGGACTCGAGATTTGAATATCGATGATATTGATAGGTATATTGATACATCGATAAATTCGTCCAGATGTTCATGTGATTGCTGGACAGTTTTGTCCTCATTCCAATGGAATCGATTTATCATCGGGGACATGGACAGCCTAAGTCGATCATATCGAGATGTGTTTCGATAAAATCGACAAAGCAAGAAAACTTACTGATTTTCTGATTTTGAAAAAGTTTTCTTACTTAAAAACCCTATGATATTCTAACTTGTTTTAAGGGTTTTATTTACCTGGTGTTTTGAGACATGGGATGTGAGGCTTTAGATTTACCTGTGGTGAGCTTGCACACATCCGGTTGAGGCAGACGCTTTGAATTGATCTTCCTATGAGGCTCTATAGTCTAGTTGACTCAACACTCACACTAATTGACAAACCAGGGTACTTTCAAGGGGCTCTCCTTTCTCCGGCTTGGCAGTGGGGGCGACCTTAAATATTTCTTCAGCTGTTGGAAAGCCTGGTCATAGTCCAAGGTCCACTCTAACTTCTTATTACCCTTCAACTGCTGGAAGAAGGGGAGGCACTTGTCCGTGGCTCTAGAAATGAACCGGTTGAGTGTAACAACTCTTCCAGTGAGGCATTGGATCTCCTTCATATTCCGAGGCAAGCTCATGTCCAAGAGGGCCTTGATCTTGTCTGGGTTTGCCTCGATGCCTCTCTGGTTGACCTGGAAGCCGAGGAATTACCTGAGCCCACACCAAATGTACATTTGGTCGGGTTTAACCTCATCTGGTACTTCCGTAGGATAGAAAAAGTTTCCCTGAGGTCCGATATATGGTCGGTTACCTTGACACTCTTCACAAGTATGTCGTTGACGTAGACCTCCATGATTCGGCCAATCTACCGAGCAAACATCTTGTTCACTAACCTCTGGTACGTAGCTCCCGCATTCTTTAGGCCGAAGGACATGCCTCGGTAACTGTAAAGCCCCTTGTTCATGATGAACGTTGTCTTTTGCTTGTTTGGAGAATGCATCACTATCTGATTATAACTAGAGTACGCATCCATGAACGTTAGGAGCTCATGTCCTACTGTACTGTTGACCAACTGGTCGATCCTGGGGAGGGGAAAGCTGTCTTTGGGATAGACTTTATTCAGGTCCAAGTAGTCCACGTAGACCCGCCACTTCCCATTGGCCTTCTTCACAAGCACAACATTTGCAATCCAGTCTGGGTAATGAACTTCCTCAATGAAACCTGCATCGAGGAGCTTAGCAAGCTCCTCGACGATTGCAGCATACCTCTCGGCTCGAAGGCCCTTCTCTTCTGTTTGATAGCTTATGCTCTGGGTCCATGTTCAGTTGTGGACCATTACCTCGGGAGCGATGCCTGGCATGTCACGGTGGGACCATGCGAAAACGTCCCTGTGCTGCCATAGAAACTCCAGCATTTGTGCTTTCTGATCGGTAGCTAATGATGATCCGAGCTGAATTGTTTTCGTCGGATCGGTATCGTCAAGTGGGATAATTACGAGGTCCTCCATGGGAGAACTCCCCTTCGAGGTGTCTTCTCTAGGGTCGAACACGTTGATTGTAAGGGCTTGTTTCACCAAGCCCTTCCTAATTGCTACAGAGTAAAAGCGTGGAGCCTCTGGCTGATCTCCTTGGAGGTAGCCGATTCCTCCTACCATAGGGAACTTCATCATCAAATGATATGTGGACACCACTGCTCTCATGGAGTTGAGGGATGACCATCCGAGGATGATGTTGTACGACAATGGTGTGTTCACTACTAAGAAGTCGAGCAACAGGGTGGCTTGGTTTTGCCCTTCTCCTGCTGTGATCGGGAGAGAGATCACACCTTCAAAGACCACCTTATCACCTGCAAAGTCATGCAGCAGAGTTTAAATAAGTTGGAGGTGCGACTTATTGATGCCCTTCTTGTCGAATGCCTCGGAGTATAGGATGTCGGTCGTGCTCCCTGTATCGACCAGAATGCGATACACCTTTCGATTAGCTATGGTCATCGCAACCATTAGGGCATCATCGTGGGGGTGTTGAATCCCTCGTGAGTCATCCTCTATGAATGTCTGGCTGCACGAACTCATTCGAGGCTCCTTACTTGGTCTGTCAGCAAGGTGGATGTAATGTTAGGGGTCAGTACTCCGAGCGTGAGCATTTCGAGCTTGGTTCAAATCCCCGCCTCCTAACGATCCCCCACATATTGTCCGGATCTCAACGACGTTGTCTGCTACTCTGCTTGGTGGTTTGTCCTTTTGAGGCTGCTTCTCCTCCTATACGTATTGATGTAGATGCCCTTAACGAATAAGAGTCTCGATCTCTTCTTTCAAGTCTACACAGCCACTGGTGTTGTGCTCGTGGTCGTGGTGAAAGTGACAGTATTTGCGCTTATCTCGCTGACCTTCTTTCATTTTCATGCAGCTCGACCAATGTAATAGCTTCTTATCTCGGATATCCAAGAGGATCTACTCTGGAGATGTATTGAGGGGAGAATACGAGCTGAACTTGCTCTCAGGCGTTCTACTCAGCCTCTGATCACGGGAGGTACTCTCGTCCGACCTATTCTTGCTTATTTTTTGCGGGGCTTCATCTTTTTTCTTCTTGTCTTTGGATGAATATTTCGAGCCTTGGGTACTCTTTCGCGAGCTAAAGAACTCTTCGGCGTTTGAGTACTTTTGAGCCCGGCTTATGAGTTCTCCAAGCGTGGTCGGCGGATTCTTTCCTATCGAGAAGAGGAATCTGTAAGTGCTATAGTTTATGTCCCTTTCTGTTGTCAAATTTGTGGTGCCAAAGACACTGGAATGTAACTTGCTATGTGAAGCTCTACTCAAGATCAAACAGAGATCCACTCAAGATCAACCTTGATGAACAAGCAATGCTCACAAGTGTAAAGAAGAAAGTTCTACTCAAGTTCAACTGTGATTGACAAGTATTGCTCTCAAGTCAAGACATTGCAAGATGTCAAGAAGCTTACAAGTTCGATCGTAAAGAACTCAAGATACTTTCAAGGATTAGCTACAATAAGACTTCAAGGTTTACTACTTTCAAAGGTCATTTGTCCTTAAGTTTCAATGTCCTTACTTCACGATTGAGGTTTGACTGACCTTAGGTTGACCTTTAGAGTAGGCCATTTTGGATACATAAGTCATATGTTTGATTTATGTGAGTTTGGTCAGTTCTAAGACTAGTCCTAGACTTTGTTCGACTAGTCCTAATACTGCTTCGACCTGTCTAAGAAATTCCTAGATCGGTCGTAAGTTTGTTACAAAATTCGGATATTTTCTGTTAGGCTTCGACTAGTCTTGGGGTCTGTTCGACTAGTCGAAGGAACAGTGTCGACTGCATCTAAGACCAGTCGTAAACCTATGACTCAAAGTCCAGTGCCGAAATTCGGATCCTACGACCAGTCGAAGGATACCTTCGACCAGTCGTGAAATGGTCAAATCTTATCGCGCCCGAATTTTTAAATATCTGTTGGTTCTACGACCGGTCGAAGAGCTCCTTAGACCAGTCGAAGACGTGATTTGATCACCTATAAATAGAGCACGAATCTCAGAAGAATTTAATTAATTCAAGCTAATCTAATTCGGCCTTCTGAGAGATAGTTCTGTGCTCTATCAAAGCTAAGTGTGCTTATTTAATATTCTTTTTCTTTAGCTTTATTTGATTGATTTTGTTTCTAGCATTCCAATCTTATATGAAAAAAGGAATTGTTGTTTTCCTTCTTTTGGAATCAAAATGATTTAAAGCTAGCTCGTTGTTTTTAATTTAAAATCTATTAGAACCTAAAACCATTATAAAGTGAGTATTGGACATTGATCTTGAACATTCAAATCTCTACTCCAATTTGGTTCTTCCGGGCTGCTACAACGAAGGAGATAATTAGGTATTTTACATTTGTTGTAAATTCTGTTTGGTTTTCTTTTGAGACTTGCCAGAAAAATCTCATTGTATTGGTTATCTAAGGAGAGCCAGAAAACTCAGAAGTGGGGTTTTTCTAATTGTGTAAGCCCACAGATAAAGATACAATTGTGAAGGTTTTTAGGTGAACCTGGGAAAACTTATTTTTGTTAGTGAACGCTACTATCCCCTGTGTGAGGATATTAGGAGTGGAGTAGCTGTGTGGCTGTTGTTGAACAGTTGGTGTACACACAGGCAAACCACTATAATCTCTTGTGTTTTGTGGTTGGTTGATATTCATTTCATATATTTAATTATTCAGTGTGGGACGTATATGTGGATGTGAATGTTGTAATCATTTCATTTCAAGCTCAGTGATGAATGTTGTAATAGTTAGATTTATATTTATGCAATTTATCGCTTACTATTACTTTATTGATTTGAGCTTCTGTTTCTATATTTGTTCTAGAAATAAGGTTGTCTTACCACAAACTTTGGTTTTTGGTGTAAGGTTGTCCTTAGAACAATTTTTGATTGCTTTCCATTCCTATACTGCAATTCAAGTTTAGTGATTTAAATTCTTATTATTTATTCCGCTGTATCTTTTATTTAATTTGGCATAGTCCTATTCACCCCCCCTCTAGGACATATAGCTTGGCCATTTCAAGTGGTATCAAAGCCTAATAGCTCATTCTTATTACTTTATATTTGGATTTATTTCCTGAGCTAACGATCTAAGCTATATATAATATATATATAATATATATATATATATATATATATATAATATGTCAAATTTTGATAGTCTATCAATCACTAGGCCTCTACCTTTCGATGGCTCCAATTATGCCTATTGGAAAGCCAGGATGAGGATCTTCTTCAAATCCATGGATGAAAGTGTATGGCTAGCCACAGTGAATGGTTGGACCCCTCCTACCACTGAAGTGACTGGTGTTGATGGTTCAAAAACCACAAAAATAATGGCTTATTTTTCTTGGACCACACTTTAGAAAAGTGAGAGTAGTGCAAATGCTAAAGTACTAAATGCAATTATATGTGCACTATCACCGGATGAATTTAAAAGAATTATATCCTGTGATTCTGTAAAACAAGCTTGGGATATATTGGAAATGACACACGAGGGTACATCAATTGTCAAGAAATCTAAGATACAAATCCTCACAACTAAATTTGAGGAAATACATATAGAAGAAAATGAAATATTCATGGACTTCTATACCAGATTGAATGACATTGTAAACTCTATGTGGGGTCTAGGCGATAAAATTTCGGAAAGCAAGATATGTGCTAAAATATTATGCTCGCTTCCTGAACGGTTCAATTCTAAAGTAACCGCAATCCAGGAACTTCGTGATACGGATAATATGAAGGTTGAGGAATTAGTTGGACCTTTACAGACTTATGAGTTAAACTTTAAAGCTCCTAAAAGTAAATCCATTGCTCTCAAATCTACTAAAGGTATTTCTCAAGAAAACTCGGATTCAGAAAATTCTGAAGACGATATGGCTCTTTTAACAAAGAATTTTTACAAGATTTTCAAAAGCAAGAAAAGGGTAGATCTTCAAAAATCAAACGATAAGAAAAGATCTAAACCTAGATCCAAAAATTGGAAGTCTTTGAAAGATAGTCAATATTACAACTGCCAAGAGTATGGACACTTAGCAAACAAATGTCCTAAAAAGGACAAACCAAAAAGAAAGGGTATGTTGGCTACCTGGGATGAATCATCTGATTCTGAAGCTTCTTCTGAATCAGAAGATTCTGAAACTGAGTCAGGCAATGAAGTTAAAGCCCTTATGACTCTAGCCAAATTCACATTCTCAGATAATGATTCAACAAGTGAAGAAAATCTGAATAGTGAATGTGAAAATGAAGAAGATCTTCAAGATGCTTATAACGCCCTATATAAGGAAAGTTGTAAAATTGCAGTCAAACTTAAATTTCAAAAGGAAAAATTTTTTAAACTCAAAGAGTGTTTTGAATCACTTGTTTTAGAAAAATCCCAAATTTCAGATTGTTTTGAAAAATCAAAATGCGATTTAGAATTCAAAACCTCCCTGATTGAAAATCTGAAATCTGAAAATGAGAAACTTAAAAATGAAGTATCTTCTCTTCTGAGTTTAAAGGACATATGGAGATATGCCCAAGGTGATCCAAAGTTAGAAAAATTATTATCCGGATCAAGAAAATGTGGCGATCGATCCGGGTTGGGCTATGATAAGAATATATCTTCTAAACATAAGTATACTTCTCCCCAGTTTGTGAAAGGAGAGTCCTCAAACTCAAAAGGGAAAAGTACTTACCAAGGTTTTTCTAAAACTTTTCAAAAACCTAAAAGCAACCATGTTAATTTTAAAAATCAAAACCGAAACCCACTTGCTGAAAAGATAGTTGATTTACCTAAGGAGCTCTTAAAATCTAACTCAGTAGGTCATTCTTACAACAACAGACAAAAGAAGACCAACTATACTCCTAAACCCAAAACAGTTATGAAATGGGTTCCTAAAGTTGCCTACTTGGTTGCTCACACCACTTTCAAAGCAACAAGCCATTCAAAGTGGTACCTAGATAGTGGATACTCCAGGCATATGACTGGTGATAAAGTTTTGTTCACCGATCTCAAAGACATGACTGATGGTTCAGTCACATTTGGTGATGGCAGCAACTGCAAGATTATGGGCCAAGGTACAGTTCATCTCTATAACCTTACTTTGTTTAAAAATGTTTTATATGTTGAAGGTTTGAAGCATAACTTGCTTAGCATATCTCAAATATGCGATAATAACCATAGTGTATGATTTTCTAAGCAAAGCTGTGAGATTCTAAACAACAAGGGTTCAGTAATACTAACTGGATGTAGAACCTCTAAAAACTGCTATATTGTTAGCGAATCCAGCTCATCTAATCAATCATGTTACATGGTCCATACAGACGAGACTGATTTATGGCACAAACTTCTTGGACATGTACACTATCGAAATCTATATAGATTGAGAGAATGGGAACTTATAAGAGGTTTACCCAAATTACAAAAATTAGATAAAATATGTGGTGAATGCCAGATTGGCAAACAAACAAGAAACTCACACAAAAAGGCGAATTTCAATACCACATCAAGACCACTCGAGCTTCTCCATATGAATCTAGTAGGACCTACCAGGACGGAAAGTCGAGGTGGCAAAAAATATATCTTGGTAATTGTAGATGACTTTACTAGATATACTTGGGTAATCTTCTTAAGGGACAAATCTGAAACCCTTGAAGAAGTAAGAAAAGTTCTCAAAAGGATTCAAACTGAAAAAGGTTCTCAAATCAGTAAGATTCGTAGTGATCATGGATCTGAATTTGAGAATAGCGGTTTTGAGAAGTTCTGTAACGACCAGGGAATATTACATGAATTCTCAGCACCCAAAACTCCACAACAAAATGGTATAGTGGAAAGGAAAAACAGAGTACTTCAAGAAATGGCTAATGTCATGTTGAATAGCATGAAGCTCTCTAAGAATCTTTGGGCTGAAGCAGTCAATACAGCTTGCTATATTATTAATCGGGTTTACACTAGTAAAAGTAATAATAAAATGACTTATGAAATGTGGTTCGATAGAAAGCCTACTGTCAAATACTTTCGAATTTTTGGCAGCAAGTGCTATATTTTATGAGATCGTGAAAATCTGGGTAAGTTTGATACGAAGAGTGATGAAGGGATATTTTTAGGATATTCTTTAAACAGTCGTGCTTATAGGGTACTGAACAAAAGGACCGGTGTGATTCAAGAGTCCATCAATGTGGTCATTGAGGATCACTTAAACACACCAGTCTCAAGTTCAGATAATGATGAAATTCTTGTAATTGATAAACCTGATACTTCATTTAATCAGACTGATTCTGAACTAAGGATTGTTAAAGATCATCCAACTAACAGATTCTTGGAAACCCTCTCATTGGTGTTCATACTCGTAGACAACTTGAGGATATATGTAATTACACATGTTTTACATCCCAGATAAAACCATCTAACGTAAAAGAAGCTCTTGCTGATGAAAACTGGATTGTTGCGATGCAAGAAGAGCTTAACCAATTTGTGAGAAATGATGTTTGGTATCTCGTACCTAGACCTAAAGATAAATACATCATTGGAACCAAATAGATTTTCAAAAATAAGTCTGATGAGCTTGGTAATATAATTAGAAATAAGGCTAGGTTAGTGGTACAAGGTTACACTCAAATTGAAGGTATTGACTATGATGAAACCTTTGCACCAGTAGCCCGTCTTGAATCAATTAGACTCTTTATATCCATTGCATGTTTTAGAAAGTTCAAGATTTACCAAATGGATGTAAAAAGTGTGTTTTTAAATGGCGATTTGCATGAGGAAGTCTATGTTGAACAACCAATGGGTTTTGAAGACCCCAAGAATGCCGATCATGTTTATCGACTTAAAAAGGCACTTTACGGTTTAAAACAAGCTCCTAGGGCATGGTACGAGAAACTAACAAAGTTTCTATTAAGCCATAGTTTTCAAATGGGATGTGTTGATAAAACTTTGTTTATTAGAAAACATAATGAGCACACTTTATTAGTACAAATCTATGTTGATGATATCATTTATGGATCTACCTGTACTGACATGACTATTGAGTTTGCAGATTTGATGAAATCTCGGTTTGAAATGAGCATGGTTGGGGAATTGAATTATTTCCTTGGGTTGCAAGTAAAGAAACAACCTGATGGAATGTTCATATCTCAATCTAAGTATGCTATGAATCTAATTAAGAGATTTGGATTTGAGAATGGTAAGAATTTTGATACTCCTATGAGTACAACTTTGAAACTCTCAAAAGATTCTGTAGGTAAAAATGTAGATCCGAAATTATATTGAAGTATGATTGGTAGTTTACTATATTTAACTGCTAGCAGACCTGATATTTCTCTAAGTGTTGGTATTTGCGCAAGATATCAATCTGATTCAAAAGAATCGCACATGACTGCTGTCAAGCGTATTATGAGATATGTCGCAAGTACTGTTAATCTCAGTCTCTGGTATCCTCATGCGACTAATGTTCAATTAGCTGGATATCGGATGCTAACTAGGTTGGTAATCTAGATGATAGAAAATCAACCAGTGGTGGTTGCTTTTATATCGGAAATTGTTTAGTTTCCTGGTTTAGCAAGAAACAAAATTCTATATCACTTTCAATAGCTGAAGCTGAGTATATCGCAACTGGTAATGCATGTACGCAGCTTGTTTGGATGCAACGAATCCTAAGTGATTATGGAATTAAACAGGATTCTATGTTATTACATTGTGATAATTCCAGTGACATAAATATTTTGAAAAATCCTATTCAGCATTCTCGTACTAAGCATATTGACATTAGATTTCATTATATTAGGGAATTAATAGAAGAAAAAGTTATATCTCTTGAATATATCCCTACCGAGGATCAACGAGCTGACATTTTCACTAAACCACTCGACAAAAGCAGGTTTAACAAGATGAAATTTGATCTTGGCATGTGCATTTTAAAATGATTATTTATGCCTACTTGTATCATAGTGTATATATTTGCTAGTTTGAATTTCAATTTTTTGGTTATTATGCAAGAAATCTGAATTTTTGGCCAGTACTCGACCAGTCGTAAGTATACACGACCAGTCGTACTTCGACCGGTCGTGCATATCCACGACCAGTCGTAGATCGCGGTGAATCACTTAAAAATTGGGGATTTCACTTTCTTCCTCATTCCGTTTTCACTCTCTAAGGATTCGAGCCTCGACTAGTCGAACCCATTGTTACATTTATTTAAGGTTAGTGCTCCATTTACGTTTTTCTTGCAGATCTGTGTCTAGATTGCTTCCTTTTCTCTCTTGGAGCTTTCTATTTTGGATTTCGTTGTGATTTGAGGTTTTTCTTTTGTAAAATCTGATTTGAACAAACCCTCTTCTCAAACCTTTGCAACTTTTTCTTTTCTTGAAATCTTTGTTGCAAATGGCTTATAGAGGAAAGAAATCAACAACTCGTGGTCCGTCTTCTTCTTCCAGATCAACCCCGATTACTAAACGTCATCTTCAGCCTCCCGATGATGATCCATCTTATGTTCGGGACATCAGATTACGCAATGTTATTGTTGAACACCCTGTTTTCATTTATCATGTTGCACCTTTTGACATCCTTCCTATGCTTAAATCTGTAGATTAGGATAACTTATTACATTGGGGTGGGCCAGCATACCGGTCCATTGCCCAATCCATGTTTGCATGTATTAGTGCTTTTTCATTGGATGAGTTAACATTTAAAATATCTACTAGAGAAGGGCCTTTTGACGTTGATCGTCATTTGATTTTAGCTCTTATGGACATTCCAGTGAATGATGAGTGTATTCCTATCCATAATTTGATTGATAAACCCTCAGTTTCTGAAAAGCGTATGCTCACTAGAGACTTGTGCAACATGGATGTTCAATGGACACATAAAGGGAATGCGCTTCCCGCAAGGTATTTGTTACCTAAATACAGAGTTCTCCACAAAATCTTTGTGTCTAATCTGTATCCTCGTTCGGGTAATAAAACTGATTTGACTTCATATATGGTTCGTGTTATCCATGCTGTTGTCAGTGGTACTCAAATTTGTTTACCATCCTTATTCTGTCATTTCATTCTTCAGTTTATACTCCATCCGGGTCACAGTGACATTCCTTTTGCCTATTTGATAACTGTGTTGGCTACACATATGTTAGTCAATATGCCAGTTGGAGAGGCATCTATCCATCATCTGATTTTCAACAATTCTAATACTAATAAGATGAAGCTGGATTTCCATCCTGACCAAGGTGGTGGTGGTGGTCATGCTGAACATGAGGGAGAAGCTGGTAATCTTCCTCCTGATGACATAAATATGGATGACATCTTTGAAGAACTTGAATCTGATTCTACGAATGATTCAGATTTTGTACCATCTGATGTTGATGCACGTCTGAGTGCATTGGAGGATAAAGTTGATAATTTAAATGTTAAGATGGAAAACATGTCTGTTGCTCATGATTTACATTTCAAGTACATGCGCAAGTATCTTAGGCACATGAACAAGGGGATGTATAACCTTGATCCATTTATCCCTGCTCCTCCTTCTGGTTCAGATTAGTGTTTAAGTTGTTCAAGTTGTAATAACTTTACTACTATGGTGTTAGCTTTGCTTAAACTCAGTATTTGATTTCTGTGAGTTAATTATGCTTTTATCTCTCTATCTTGTCTAAGTGTTCCTTGTTTTCCTTTGTCCTCTTATGAAAAAAGGGGGAGAATGGATATGTTTCACTCATTTGGATATGTTTTATTCAGGGGAGTTTTGTATGTCTTATAAAGACATGTATGGAAAATGGATATGTTGAATATTGCATATTTGCAGGTGCAGGTTCATATTAACTGTGCCAGTTAATGACAACTGGTGCATGATTTGTTACTCAGATATTCTGTATTCTATGCATGATTTGTTAGTCAGATATTCTGTGTTCTGTAAACATATCTTGTTAGTGTGTTTTGTCACTAATTTGATAAATGGGGAGATTGTAAGTGCTATAGTTTATATCCCTTTCTGTTGTCAAATTCGTGGTGCCAAAGACATTGGAATGTAACTTGCTATGTGAAGCTCTACTCAAGATCAAACAAAGATCCACTAAAGATCAACCTTGATGAACAAGCAATGCTCACAAGTGTAAAGAAGAAAGTTCTACTCAAGTTCAACTGTGATTGACAAGTATTGCTCTCAAGTCAAGACATTGCAAGATGTCAAGAAGCTTACAAGTTCGATCGTAAAGAACTCAAGATACTTTCAAGGATTAGCTACAACAAGACTTCAAGGTTTACTACTTTCAAAGGTCACTTGTCCTTAAGTTTCAATGTCCTTACTTCACGATTGAGGTTTGACTGACCTTAGGTTGACCTTTAGAGTAGGCCATTTTAGATACATAAGTCATATGTTTGATTTACGTGAGTTTGGTCAGTTCTAAGACTAGTCCTAGACTTTGTTCGACTAGTCCTAGCACTGCTTCGACCTGTCTAAGAAATTTCTGGATCAGTCGTAAGTTTGTTACAAAATTTGGATATTTTCTGTTAGGCTTCGACTAGTCCTGGGGTCTATTTGACTAGTTGAAGGAACAATGTCGACTGCATCTAAGACCAGTTGTAAACCTACGACTCAAAGTCTAGCGCTGAAATTCGGATCCTACGACCAGTCGAAGGAAACCTACGACCAGTTGAAGGATACCTTCGACCAGTCGTGAAATGGCCAAATCTTATCGCGCCCGAATTTTCAAATATCTGTTGGTTCTACAACCACTCGAAGACGTGATTTGCTCACCTATAAATAGAGCACGAATCTCAGAAGAATTTAATTAATTCAAGCTAATCTAATTCGGCCTTCTGAGAGAGTTTTGTGCTCCATCAAAGCTAAGTGTGCTTATTTAATATTCTCTTTCTTTAGCTTTATTTGATTGATTTTGTTTCTAGCATTCCAATCTTATATGAAAAGATGAATTGTTGTTTTCCTTCTTTTGGAATCAAAATCAATTAAAGCTAGCCCATTGTTTTTAATTTAAAATCTATTTGAACCTAGAACCATTATAAAGTGAGTATTGGACATTGATCTTGGACATTCAAATCTCTACTCCAATTTAGTTCTTCCGGGCTGCTACAAAACGAAGGAGATAATCAGGTATTTTACATTTGTTGTAAATTCTGTTTGTTTTCTTTTGAGATTTGCCAGAAAAATCTCATTGTATTGGTTATCTGAGGAGAGCCAGAAAACTCAGAAGTGGGGTTTTTTTTTTTAATTGTGTAAGCCCACAGATAAAGACACAATTGTGAAGGTTTTTAGGTGAACTTGGGAAAACCTATTTTTGTTAGTGAACGCTAATATCCCCTGTGTGAGGATATTATGAGTGGAGTAGCTGTGTGGCTGTTGTTGAACAGTTGGTGTACACACAAGCGAACTACTATAATCCCTTGTGTTTTGTGGTTGTTTGATATTCATTTCATATCTTTAATTATTCAGTGTGAGATGTATATGTGGATATGAATGTTGTAATCATTTTATTTCAAGTTCAGTGGTGAATGTTGTAATAGTTAGATTTATATTTCTGCAATTTATCGCTTACTATTGCTTTATTGATTTGAGCTTCCGTTTCTATATTTGTTCTAGAAATAAGGTTGTCCTACCATAAACTTTGGTTTTTGGTGTAAGGTTGTCCTTAGAACAATTTTTGATTGCTTTCCATTCCTATACTGCAATTCAAGTTTAGTGATTTAAATTCATATTCTTTATTCCGCTGTATATTTTATTTAATTTGGCATAGTCCTATTCACCCCCCCTCTAGGACATATAGCTTGGCCATTTCAGAATCATCCATCCCGGAGCCCGGATATCTTCGTGGTTAGCGTAGTTTTGTCAGAGTAGTCGTTGACTTGCAATGCTTCGTCATTGAACTGAAGGATATAATCCTTTAACGGTTCTCCATTCGTTTGCTTGACGGTGAGTAGATGAGTAGATGGCTTCCAACACTTCTTTCCGACGATGAACTGCGTCAAGATGGCTTTGCTGAGCTTGACAAATGAGTAGACCAAATTTGGTTTCAACTGTCGATACCAATTTCTTGCAGCCCCCGTGAGGGTTATGGAAAAGGCTCTGCACATCATCGGCTCCAAGGTGGATTGGATTTGCATCTAGGAGTGAGAAGATTCTATGTGGTCGGTCGGATCTCTAGAGTCGGAATATTGGATGATGGGGGGCATCCGGAACCTAGAGGGCATGACCGCGCTCATAATGTTGCTGGTGAATGGAGGTTCTGTTTCTTCCATCATTGCCTCGACTGCAACGGGGGCCTACTCCTGGCGCATGCTCCTTATTTGGCCTCGTAGTTCCTCGAGCTGAGCTTCTCAAGGGTCTTTGTTCTCGACCATTGCTTCTTAAACTTGGTCAGGTTCAAAAGTCCTTTTACATCTTCTCCGTTCCAATTCATGGCAGAGAACGGTCGCCAGTGCTGATGTCTCAAAGATATGCATCGGGGATCGGTTTGATGGCTCCTGTGGTCGCATTTGAATCCGAGCAGATGCTCCATGCGAGACTTCTCAGGACGCTGTAAGGCTTGACGTTCTGTAATCGTCAGAGCATTTACCTCTTGATTTAGAGGTGGATGCTGCCTATTCATTTGCTATCTCATCTGGCTGACCTCATTAACCAGTATTTTCATTTGGTTCTGTAATGCTTGATATCTACCTCCTCGATTCCTAGATCGCTGAGTAGGCTCCATAGGAGCGGACTCTATCTACAATCCAGAAGTTGAGTTAAGAGCCCTAGATGGCTCGGGATTAACTGCAGGAGTTGGTGTATGCATTTTCTTCTTTCCTTTTACCATTTCTCTCCAGTAAAGTAAGAGCGGTTTTTGTTCGAAAATTCCCACAGACGGTGCCAAAATGTTGATGCAGAAATATGGTTCACCCTCTCTGAGCTCCGAGCACTCTCGCCGAGCCCTGTATGCCTGCAGAGGAGGAGGACAAAGGAGACCCTGGCTAAGGTAGGGGACCCTCTGATGCCATAGTCAGGCTAGGAATCTGGGTCTAAGTAGTGTAGATGGGCGTTTAGGTGAGAGATTTTACGTACTTGTTCCTATTGGTGCATCCCTTATTTATACCTTTCGGTTGGAGTGACCATGTTCGTCATTCTTGGCACGACTAGCACCATTAGGCATGAATGATGAGCGTGATGATGTTGGTGGTTACCTCGTAATCGAGCGCCAGAAACTACTCCTCACGTATGTTATTGGAGTTAATTCCTCAACGTGATTGTAGACCACATCCTCATCTGACCCGACCCTAAAGTCTTAGTCTCACCCGCAACAGTTCGAGCCCATGAGTGGGTTGATCCTAGTAGCTTGTCCAGAAGGGTCTGGTTGGAGGCAACGGGTGGAGTGTGTAATGGTTTCTTCTAGGTTCCAGGCTGATGTGAAACCTCTACAAATGAACTCGAAAGCTGAACATTGATTGTTATGACCAGGTCAGGGTAGGCAAGCCATTACCGAGCCGTGTTTCGACTCATCTATTTTTGTCATCCAACCTGCTATGGCAAGCTCGTTCAACTGACCGGGTCAGGATTTCCTCAATTGGGGTCAGGTATACTTGTCTTGGCGAGGCCGCTCAATCGGTGAAGCCGAGTTTACTCCTATCGGGATCGGCCCAGATTTTCCCATAACAGTCCACAATAAATTTATTTGGGAGTTTGGAAGTTTATTTCGAAGGTACTCAGATTTATAGTCTCTAAATTCCACATCTAACTTAATATTTTGAATGGGGAACCTGAATATGGGTTTCTAATTCCTCAACTTCCTAGTTCCTTTGGGAATTCAATTAAGTATATGTATGTAATTCATTATCATATCCTAGTCGTGTAAAGCTTATGATGGTCCATTCCCTCATGCCGAATTAATCTCATTCTCATGCTCTGATACCAACTGTAACATCCCGAATTTTTACGGCCTGAGTACATACTCAGTGCCCAAGAATTTTAAGTGTTAATAATGTAAAAATTGGATGCTTCAAAATCGCTCCTTGTTTTTTTTTTTTTTAAAAAAAAAAATAAAAACAAATTACATCCAGTTACATTCACGAAGGAAACCATTCATGAGAATAAAATCGATTGTATTTATTATTTCATTAAAGTAAAAAGTGTATAAATAATTCTTTAATGCCATCTCAATGTGAGCGTATTGTTCACAACCCCAAGTGTAGGGTCGGATGTAGTAATAATCTTGGTAAGACCGAGGTTGAATCCATAGGGACTAATCTTGTATGTTTCTGAAAGTAACTAGAATTACAACTAGAAGAAGATGTAAATCTAAATCTGAATAATTGGAAAGAGTAATTGTGAATGATGTAATTGAAACTTGTGAATTTAAAGGTGGGAACTAGGGTGCCAAGGATCCACTTGTACCAATTGAGATGCTACCTTGCATGAGTCAAGAGATCCAATAAGAATTAAAGTCCTATCTTATCGAGTTGGAAAGAGAGATAATCAAATCTCTGAACTTCTCATTGATCCAGCCTTAATGGAAGAAGATTGTGAGGATTTGGAAGGGATTCCATCACCTAACCATGCCCCGGAGACGATGGCAAACAACAAGATTTACCAATCCCATAATCTCAATTAAGAAAAGAAGATATCTAAATCTATCACAGATCTATTATAATTTGAGTCATAACAAACCATTAAAAACTGAAAATATTCCTTAAAATCAAAAAAGGAATCAAAGCAAAGTAAACATCCTCATCACGCTACAAGCTTCACCTCTTAGGCCTAGCTAAGAGGTTTAGCCAACCATAGAATGATTGAACTAAGAAATCTTAAACAAAACAAAAAGACCAACTAAGGAAGAGGAAGAAAAACTCCCAAGTGGTGGCTCCACCCTTTTCCTCCACTCATTGAACCCTAGAAGATGCTTTGGAGCATCTTAGGAACTCCTATTTATAGTTAGGGAACTCCAACTTTTGCCCCAAGTTGGAAAAGTTCAAAAATCGCCTCAAATTTACGCAGTCCGCGCAAAATCTATGTAACCTTCGACTAGTCAAAGGTCACCTTTGACTAGTCGAGTGGAATCTTCGACTGGTCGAAGGTCACGCAAATTTGAAAGATAATGTTGTTGGAGTTCAATTGAAGTTTCTTGGGCTGGTCGAAGCAGAACTTGGGTTAGTCAAGGCAAAACTTGAGCTAGTCGAGCTAGGGCTTGGTCTAGTCGAAGCAGAGCATGGGCTAGTCAAGCTTCACGCGTATTCCTTTTCTTTATTTCAAATCTTTTATTCTCTTCATTCCTCACTTGATTCCTTGGATCTTTAGCATGTGAATTCTTCAATATTGGCCTCCTAAGATCCATCTTTTGCCTTGGTGATTCTTAATCATCAAATTCATACTTTTAACATTCTTTTCAATTCAAGCTCTCAAACTCACCTTGCAACACAAACATGTATAAAATATACTATTAAGCCTTATCATGTTTATAAAATCAAGATATAAATAGGGGAGAATATGCAATATTTGACACTCAACACACTCCCTAACTAGCATTTTGCTAGTCCCAAGCAATAACATGCGTGAAGCAATTCTCCAATCTCCATGTTTAAACCTTTTTCAGAAATTAATCCTTCATGGTGACTAGGTTTGTAGTAGAGTATGCAATGAATCAGATTACAAATCATGAAGCCCATCTTACTGCAAGCAAGAATGACAAGCCACAAGTTATGGACGGAGTCATATCTACTTCGCCACTGGCATAAGAGAATGATAATGACTGGATTGTCGTAGCATCCTGAAGAATAAGAAATACAGTAACTGTCAAGATGAATTCATCTCCACGAAAGATCAAGGGACCGGTAACACGAAATATGGCTGAAAACAATCCTGAACTCGCTCCTCCAGCATTGTATCCAGGGAGATCTCTTCCTTCTCTGACATCACAAGACTTCCCAGTACTACTTGTTATGAAGACTCGATGGACAAGAAAAGAGAAAGGTAAAGCACTGATGAATAATGCGGTTTCTGTTTCACCTCAAGATACGCCTCGGTAGGAAATTTTACAGTTGGTGGAATTCTGCAGAAGTACAAGAAAATCAAATGAAACTCCTCTTTCGATAAGTCCCGTCATATTGTTATATTCCCAATCCACTCCAAGGACAGCTTCATCATGAAGCAAAGAAGCCACTGTGCATATGGCAGGAATCAGTTGTTGGAGCATAAAAATTGGTTAAGGAAAGAGGCTTTAAGAAGAAGAAATGGAGACTGAAATGGAG
Organism: Magnolia officinalis; assembly: GCA_021015155.1. Lineage (NCBI taxonomy): Eukaryota > Viridiplantae > Streptophyta > Magnoliopsida > Magnoliales > Magnoliaceae > Magnolia > Magnolia officinalis. The sequence goes on along the minus strand of JAJHSJ010000007.1, from coordinate 57,607,456 downwards.
CATAGAAGTGAAGGGAATTTGACTTGCGCGGGTCATGAGTTGCGCGAAGATTAAGTTACGCGGGTCCTCGCAACTTGTCATGGTTGCGCTAGGCCGCTCAACTTTCTTCATAAATAGATGAGTTGCTCAAGACCTAAGTTGCACGGGTCCGTGCAACTCGTCGAAGTTGCGCTGGGCCACGCTACCCTTCGCAGGAGATGTTGAGTCGGTGATGCGAAGTGGAGTCATGGCACGGGATTCGAGGGCTTACATGTGTGGAAGCCAATAAATACCCCCTACCCTCCTCATTTGCAGGATCAGATGTTCAGAAGACTAGTGCCTCTGACAGGTATTGGAGATGCAGAGAAGGAGAGGGAGTGTAGAGTGCAGAAGGCCTGGCCGCGCCAGTCCTTGTGAGTTGGGCGGGCCCACACAACTCATGGAGGAGTTGCGCGGGTACTCTTTGAGGTAACACTATGCTGCATTTTCTCAAGTCCTTAAGCTATTCCAGGTGTTTCAAAGTGAGTCAGGCACTCCTTTATCATGTCAATGAGGGACGAAGTGCACGGAAAGCCCGCACAACTCATCTCCCTTAGAGACATGACTAATATGAGCCGGAATGCTGCCAAAATTTATATCTGAGCCTAATCAATACTTGCACTTTCGTATTTTCTAGAAATTCTATCTCGAAATCAGAGGATCAAAAGGATGTAAAGAACTCAGAATGAATACATTCGATGATTATTCTCTTAGTTTTTTTTTTTTTTTTCTTTTTGTCATTATTGAGTGAGATAATTCCCCAAATCAAATGCTTTTCATTTCTGGTTGAAACAAAATGGTGACTCTGCTGAGGAACTTTATCTTGCTTAATATTGACTTAAGAATGACTTAGAGAATTTCATCATTGTTTGGCGTCCTATAAGGCAACAAAATGGCGACTCTCAGGGGGAATTGTCCTTCCTTTCATCTTCGGGATAGAATAGATTTGTGAATTAATGCTAATTAAGTTCTATTGTTGATCTCTTACAGATGTAAGACCAATAAACTGACAACGAGCATAACAATCATTTAAGAAACCACTGGTAAGAGAAATAGATGACTGTCATTCACTAAGGTGGACAGGCAAAGCCGTAGTAGTCACGTTACGCTCGGGCAAAAGGATAAAAAGTCCCCATAAATAGAACATCGAGGTAACAAGAAAAGAAACATTTGAAGAATGGCATGACTGTATTAGAGAAAAGGGAAAGAATAGGGTTGAGAAGGTAACATATGATGTGGTGAGTCATTTGAAAGGCATACCAGCCCGACTGAGTGTGTACGATGCGTTGCGACTGTCAGAAGATTTTCGAAACAGTCTAATTCAAGCTCTATCTGATAATAATGTCAGAAAAGCATTGCTCACAGAGATGGAACACGAAGAGAAAAATAATTGCATGCCAGTTGTTTTGACAAGAAAACAAATGCGTTTGATTTGGAGAATTATTCAATGATACCAAAAGATTTCGATGAGAGAACAATGATCACATTTATTATGAGTTCATTTACATCATCGGATTCCCTTGATTTTGAAAACAGAGTACAATCAAAACAACGAATGAAATAGAAGACAGTCTAATAGAAATTTCGGTAATATTTCGACACTTTTTGATCACATCTCTAGGGGATATGGGTTGTGCGGGCTTAAAACCATTGATCTGACCGTTGAGATCAATGTCGATCATCTTTCCATTCATTCTTCCTTGATCTGACCATTGAGATCAGTTCTGATCATCCTTCCATTTATTCTTCCTTGTTCTGACCGTTAAGATCATTCTACTCATCCTTCTGTTCATTCTTCCTTGATCTGACCATTGAGATCAGTTTTGATCATCCTTCTTGAAATGTGAGTGATCATCATCCCTTGAAATGTGGAGTGATCATCATCCCTTGAAATGTGGAGCAGTGATCATCCCTTGAAATGTGGAGGCCATCTGTCTGAGGGTAGGAATACACAGGCCTAGACAAGGAATGTAAAGTGCATGGATCTTACTTCGGGGAATATGGAGTGCATGGGGCTTACTTCGGAGAATATGGAGTGCATGGAGCTTACTTTAGGACAAAAGCTATGCATCAAGACAAGTTCCCTCATAAGGTGGTGCATGGGCTATCTTTTAAGACAACATAAGCCTCTCCTTAAGACAAAAGGAGAGAAAAGTGGCATATGGGCTATCAGTTAAGATAACATAAGCCTCTCCTTAAGACAAAATGAGAGAGAACTGGCGCATGGGTTATCCATTAAGACAACAAAAGCTTGACATCTGGACAATTGTGCATGAGAAGTGGCACAGGGAGCTTTTTGCAGGAGTGATTGCGCGACCCTGCATAATGGGTTTTCTCTGCACAAGTGGTTGTGCGGGTTCGCGCAAAGTGATTTTTGCAAGAATGGTTGTGCGGGCTCGTGCAAAGGTCTTCTCTGCAGAAGTGGTTGCGTGCAGTCGGGCAAAGGCCTTCTATCTAGACAAGAAAAACCTGTCCTTATGACAAGCTCCACATGAAGTGACACATACACCTTTTCCTCCCATTTCATTTACGCGGATAGGCGGAAAGCCTTTCCATTGTGCGGATGGGCGCAAGGCTTTTTCCATTATGCGGATAGGCGCAATACCTTTCCTTCTTTCTCTCTCTCTCTTGTCTTCCTTCCTTCTTGTCTCCCTTCCTTTTTGTCTTCCAACTAACTACCTGACCAACCTCTAAATGAGGCATGAGGAGGGGTATTTATAGGCCTCTTTCTCTTATATAGTGGTGATCACCACCACTTCTCCCTTCGCATAGTGTCCAACCTCCTCTCTTAAACAATGGTGTCCAGTAAGCTCTCCTTAAATGGTGGTGTACAACCACTTCTTCCTCCATGCAAAGTAATAACCATCCACTCCTTTTTTTACCAAAATACCCACGGATACTGATTTTTACCAAAATGCCCAAAATACCCCAGGATGCTGATTTTTACCAAAATACCCCCAGATGTTGATTTTTACCAAAATACCCAAAATATCCCGAATGTTGATTTTTACCAAAATAAGGAGTCAATGACCCTGGGAAAAATCTGCACCATGGAATTCTCTGACCACTGCAATGGAATATTTTTGTGCCTCAATAGATGCCCCCTCAATTCTTCTTTGATTGATTCATGCAATCAAATGGAGGATCGATCTTCTTCTGACTAAAGAATTGAAAGAATTACAACTGAAGGATGATTGGATGATCATGCTTGCCTAGAAGATCGAATGATTGTGCTCGAACAGAAGACTTGAATGATCACATTCGAACGAAAGATTTGAATGATCGCATTCGAACTGAAGATTGGAATGATTACGCTCGAATGGAAAACTTGAATGATTGCGCTTGAATGAAAGATTTGAGTGATCGCGCTCGAACGGAAGATTTGGATGATCACGCTCAAAAGGAATATTTGAATGATCGCGCTTGAACGGAAGATTTGAATGATCGCACTTGAACGAAAGATTTGAATGATCGCGCTCGAACGGAAGACTTAAATGCCCCCTGCCAACAGCATCAAGCGGGTGCTTCACTAGAGAGGATAAAATTCTCTTTTCATCGAAACTAGCCACTATAACAGCTGTGACGACTTCGTCTCTGAGTATCTTGACCAGAGAACTATCTTTCAATATTGCTGCTATTGTAATGGTCTCTTTGATCAACTCCGGTGACTCTTTGCTTAAACTCTATGTCTAAGGAGTTGTTCTTTAATGCTACTCCTACTGCAACAAATTATTCGATTGTTTCCTTTATTCATGATCTGCATAACACAAGCTTTTAAATGATAGTCTTTCCTGCCAAATTAATCAGAATTAGTATCTCAAGACATTATAATTTTCCAATTTAGCTTTATGAAGTATTGATAATTTTGAAATATATTGAAAGCTTCTTCTCTTTTTTAGGCTGATTGTGATATTCACAATATGATAATGATTTAATCATTTCATCTTTGCACTTGTCATCGTGCTTCACACTGCATTCTTTGTATTCTTTATATCGCGCTCTTGGAAATGTCATCTCCAACTCCAAAGGTTCAACTGCTGAGTCTTTTGTTGAGTCTTTTCTAGTTTGTGCTCCTTAAAATTTCTTTATAGACTTTTCCTTGGATCTTTGTTGATTCTAAAAAATAGACAAGACTTCTTTCAATTTTCATTAAATAGCTTTCCAAAGGCCATAGAAGTTACTGATGATGATTCCGTTTGTTCTTTGTCTCCATCAGGTCTGGTACTCAGAGACTTGCGATATCATCATTCATAATTCTCGGCATATGAATTCCTCTGCCGCACATAAGAGATTATTAAAAAGACCAAGGCATAGATTACTTTGAAGACATAGATCATGCCCCTTTTCAGGTCAACTTTGCATAAAGATTTCTTCAGAAGATAATACTTTCGAAGTGAAGCCTGCTGATACCCTTGAAGGATGGATAATTCTTCCCTAGTTTATTCTCTGCCGCCTTTGAGAATCTTGTGCGATAATATTCCTCTATCATCAAGAAGGCATTTGTTGTTGCCGTAATTTGAACCTGATTCAAGAGAAACACATTTTTGTATGTTGTTTACTCAATATTTTAAAATTAATTTTCATCAGGCAATTGCATATTTAATCATGTCTACAGTGAAATATGTATCTCTGCAGTATTTTGATGTTACACATAGTTTATGCCTTTTTGAGCAGTGGAGGTAGTGTACTTTTGACTGACCATACTTTAATTGGACAAGACTGAACTTGACTTGACTAGACTTGACTAAACTAGACTAGATTGGACATAACTTAACTAGACGAGACTTGGGCTCAAAGAGCAATTATAGTTTACTACTGATTTCGAGCTGGGCTCAAAGAGCAAAGGCTCAAGAGAGCAAGGCTCAAATGAGTAAAGGCTCAAGAGAGCAAGGCTCAAATGAGCAAAGGCTTAAGAGAGCAGGGCTTAAGGAGCAAAGGCTCAAGAGAGCAAACATAGATTATTGCAGATTTCAAGCTATTTAAGTCATTAGAGCTTTGTATAGCGTTCATCGCTATCATATATAAATGATGGTGATAGATCTTATGTGTAGTTAGCTGTGGCTTGGCTAGGCTCCCTTAAATGATGAGCTACCATCGCCGTCGTCAACTTTATATGTGGTTGGCTATATAGTTTTATCCCACTGCCAAAAAATGGTAAATCGATAATTGATATTTCACCGCTGCTGATAATCTTGGCGATTGATGATGACAGCGATAGTTGCTAATATTGGTGATAATCATCGGAACTTGGCGAATTTGATGAAAATCATTGGCGTGTGGCGATATAATCATCGGCGCTGTGCTCCGTCTTAATATGCCTGATATGCTCGAGAAACTTTGTTTGAAAATTTGCTCACCCTTTTTATTCATTCACATGAAAAGGAATACATGACTTTGTCTTTTGTAATTGTTTCATCTTTCTACTTGTTATGCCCCCTTTTGATTAGGAAGTATTATTCTGATATTGTTCGCAATCAAAATCATGATGTCACGATCTTTAACAAGTATGTTGATGCCACATCACCTCCTACCGATCATCCGAAATTAGTATTGCCCCCAGTCATTGAACTAATCAGGCGTGTGTACTCTTATTTCTTCTTGCACATAAGCATGACAAACCATCAAGAAATCATCAATATTTTGGAATTGCCATTATTCTCTTTCTGTCATATTCTTCCATCACAATTTCTCCTCTATTGATCATCTTTTGCAGCTTTTTCCTGAGGGCATTACAATTTTCTGTATGATGCTCAAATGTATGGTGATAATGACAATAATCCATTCCTCTTGTATTCCCAATCTCTTCGAGGTTTTTCAACTGAGGTAATTCAATACTCTTCATAGCCAACAATCGTTTCAGCATAGGAAGTATGTCTTTTCTTACAAACGAATACTTCATATGATCTTTATTTTGCCTAGACCTTTTATATGTCATTATAACTACATGAACAATTCTATCTTCTTCATTGCTATCTCTTTCAACATCCTGATAATCTTCTTTAGTTTCTTCTTTCTGAGTGATGTGGGCTGATTTTGACTGAAAAGTAGACACACTTCCTATCATCTTTTCAAGAGCATTAGCCTTCATAGTAAAATCACGAAAGGTTTTCCAATCTTTACTAATCAGGTGGCATGCTAGTTCTGGTCTCATGCCTTCTAAACATAGTTCTACTTGTTCTGATTCCTGTAGAGGATGTTGACATGATGCTGTCAAATCCTTCCATCGACTAATGAATTCTTTGACTGATTCATTTTCTTCTTGGTGAATAGAGGCCAGTTCGGTCAAACTAACTTCTCGGTCCGAAGAGAAAAAGATTGACATAAAAGCATCCTGCATCTGTTCCCAGGTATGAATAGATCCTGGGATTAAACCTGAAACCATCTGAAAGCTCTTCCTGTCAGAGAAGATCCGAATAATCGCAGACAATATTGAGAAATTGTGGAGAAATTTCCCATCTTTTCTATGAAATGCATCATATGCTCTTCTGGTAATCCGTTTCCATTAAATTTCTGAAAGTCTGGGTGTTTGAAGTTGGCGGGAAATGACATTTCTTCTATTTCAAGGGGATACGGTGTCTAATATCGAAACCTTTTATTCTGACTTCGTTCATTCTCTAGATGAATAGATTCGATAACCATCTGCCAGATTTATTCCTGCCTGATATTCTAAGTAATATTAGGCATCGGCTCTTGAAATCTAACCGCTTGCGGTTGTGGTCTTTCTACTTGTGGTTCAATGCTGTTCACGACAGTCATTATCAGAATATTAGGGATTTCTTCAGCCACATGCTCATCTAGCGAAAACTGATCAAGTTAATTAATATTTGTCGACGAGCTTTCTGTTTCTTTATACTTCGATTGTCTTGATATTGAAGGAGGAAGCGAGCACCACACAACTAACGCTGTTGAAGAAGATGAACTATTATCTGATTTGAAACCAGCGTACTGTTGTTTCGAAGGACTTGCTAACTCAAATCGTGGCATTCTTAATGCATGAGTTTGCTTGAAATCTTTTGCAGGAAGTGCTGTGAGTGAACATTCGCTAGTCCCGGTCGCCTTCCCTTTATTTTTCTGAACTCACAATGATTCTGTGGAAGATGTCTTTACAGTTATAGTTAACGGTATCAGAAGACCTTTTGGAGTGACAGGCCTTTCTGTTTTTCTCGAATGAGATGATTGTATGACCAAAGTAGGACTGTGTCTCACGACACTTCGCATAATCGACCCAGTACTTGGTGAGATGATGCTTCTTGTGGAAGTAGATCGAACTTTTCGTCTTTTGGATGTTACTATCCTCCATCCTCCCTCATCTTGTTGAGCTACTGGCAAAACAGAGATCATTCCGTCCATTGCATGAAATTCCCTACTCTTGATCACAACAGACTTTGCTTTCTCTGACACTTTCTACTTACCTGGAGACAAAATATAAAATCGCAATTAGCATCTAAGTGATAAAACATTCTATCTCAGAGATGAAGGGGAGGATGTTCCCACTGAGAGTCGCCATTTTGGCGTCTATGCAGATGCCAAAAAGTGATAAATGTTCTTTGAATATTTTCTAAGTTATCATTGAAAAAGAATCCCCAGCAGAGTCGCCATTTCTTTTGACAAGAAAACAAATGCGTCTGATTTGGAGAATTATTCAATGATAACGAAGAATTCGATGAGAGAATAATGATCACATTTATTCTGAGTTCATTTATATCCTCAGATTCCCTTGATTCCGAAAACAGAGTACAATCAAAGCAACGAATGAAATAGAAGACAGTCCGATGGCAATTTCAGTAATATTTCAACGCTTTTTTATCACATCTCTAGAGGAGATAGGTTGTTCGGGCTTGAAACCCTTGATCTGACCGTTGAGATTAGTTATGATCAGCTTTCCGTTCATTCTTCCTTGATCTGACCATTGAGATCAGTTCTGATCATCCTTCCGTTCATTCTTCCTTGATCTGACCGTTGAGATCAGTTCTGATCATCCTTCTGTTCATTGTTCCTTGATCTGACTATTGAGATCAGTTCTGATCAATCTTCTTGAAATGTGAGTGATCGTTATCCCTTGAAATGTGGAGCGAATGTGGAGGCCATCTGTCTGAGGGTATGAATACGTAGGCCTAGACGGGGAATGTAAAGTGCATGGATCTTACTTCGGGGAATATGGAGTGCATGGAGCTTACTTTAGGACAAAAGCTATGCATCAAGACAAGTTTCCTCATAAGGTGGCTCATGGGCTATCTTTTAAGACAACATAAGCCTCTCCTTAAGACAAAAGGAGAGAGAAGTGGCACATGGGCTATCAGTTAAAACAACATAAGTCTCTCCTTAAGACAAAATGAGACAGAACTGGCGCATGGGTTATCCATTAAGACAACAAAAGCTTGGCGTCTAGACAAATGTGCATGAGAAGTGGCGCAAGGAGCTTTTTGCGACCCTGCGCAATGGATTTTCTCTGCACAAGTGGTTGCGCGGGTTTGCGCAAAGTGATTTTTGCAAGAATGGTTGCGCGGGCTCGTGCAAAGGTCTTCTCTGCAGAAGTGGTTGCGCACAGTTGTGCAAAGGCCTTGTGTCTGGACAAGAAAAACCTGTCCTTATGACAAGCTCCTCATGAAGTGGCGCATAGACCTTTTCCTCCCATTTCATTTGCGCGATAGGCGCAAAGCCTTTCCATTGCGCGGATGGGTGCAGAGCATTTTCCATTGCACGGATAGGTACAATACCTTTCCTTCTTTCTCTCTCTTTTGTCTTCCTTCCTTCTTGTCTCTCTTCCTTCTTGTCTTCCAACTAACCACCTGACCAACCTCCGAATGAGGCATGAGGAGGGGTATTTATAGGCCTCTTTCTCTTACATAGTGGTGATCACCATCACTTCTCCCTTCACATAATGTCCAACCTCCTCTCTTGAACAATGGTGTCCACCAAACTCTCCTTAAATGGTGGTGTACAACCACTTCTTCCTCCATGCAAGGCAATACCCATCCACTCCTTTTTTACCAAAATACCCCTGGATACTGATTTTTACCAAAATATCCAAAATACCTTAGGATGATGATTTTTACTAAAATACCCCCGGATGTTGATTTTTACGAAAATACCCAAAATATCCCGGATGTTGATTTTTACCAAAATACCCAAAATAACCCTGGATGTTGATTTTTACAAAAATAAGGAGTGAATCACCCTGGGAAAGATTTGTACCATGGAATTCTCTGACCACTGCAATGGAATATTTTTGTACCTCAACACCAATCATTTCTTTCTCCGATGATGATCTAATTTGTGGCAAAGAACATAATAGACCGCTAATGGTTGTGGGCCATGTCGGTGGTAAGAAGATAAAATGAATAATGCTCGATAACGTGTCCGTGGTGAACTTGCTACCATTAATGATGCTAAATGAATTAGGATATCGTCGTTCTCATTTGCGCTCTAGTGGGATGATGATACAAGGGTTTAATCAAGACGGACAATGAGTGCTCGGTAAAATCACATTAACATTGTAGATATGGGAGCTAACGACAGACATTGTTTGTCATGTCATTAACGCAGTAACGACATATAATCTCCTCTTAAGAAGGCCTTGGATGCATCAATACGACATCATACCATCGACTCTCCATCAAAGCTTCAAGTACTGTAAAGATGGGACTTAATATAAGGTGATGGCTGATGCAAAGCCGTATACAGAAGTGTAGTCTTTCTTCGCCGACACTGGTTATTATGACAAGTTCGTTGCAGAGAATAAAAAGGAAACCAATAAGAATAAAACAACAAAAGGCGAAGTAAACACAGTGCAGAATGGGGTCACAAAAATAGAGTTATCTGAGAAAAAAAATGTGTAGCAAAAATTTTATTTTGTGCCAAGACATCTGAGGTGACCGAGGCAACCTCTGCTAACATTATTATTGCCTAAGAAGTTAGAAATTTTGTAGTCAAACTATACGATGCCACTACCAATGTAGAAAGGAAAAAACCATTCCTAGTTAGGCCTAAGAGGTTCCATGTCGAAGCTAGTTTGAAAAACCCCGAGTCTATTGTATTTTATGCAGTCCCATAAGCAGACGCAGAAGAAAAGATAGTTAATAAGATAACCTCCACAAAATTAACGTTTGATGATCTAGAAAGATACAACTCTACTAGTAAAAAGATAATGAAGAATATGGGCTTCGATTGCGAAGAACCAACTGGGTTAAACAGTGGAAAAGGCATCTTGACCCCGATTGGAGTCAATGAAGAAAAATGAGAGAAGCAATGCGGATTACGAGGAGAATCTTTAGTAAATATGATTACTGTTGAATCAGTCGAACGGATAAAAGCTGAAATGATCAAGCATCTTGAGGTGGCTTCGATGAAGATGGAAGACGGGGGGCAACCGACATTCAACAGCTTGTGGGAAATAAATCTAGGGATAGAAGAACCCCGGAATACATTTATAACCTCTAGTCTCCGTGAACAAGAGGCTAACCGGTATATTAAACTGTTGAAAGAAAAAAAATGTGTTTTCTTGGACATATGCAGAAATGCAAGGCCTAGAACCATCATTGGCGATGCATCGATTAAATATTTCTTAAGACAAGAGACCGATTAAACAAGTGCAGAGATGATTCCACCCGGATCTGATTCCCTTGATTGAAGAAGAAGTGAATAAACTAATTAAAGTTGGGTTTATCAGAGAAGTCAAGTATCCTAAGTGGATATCAAACATTGTCCCAGTAAAGAAGAAAAGCGGAGAAATTAGAGTATACGTTGGCTTTAGAGACTTAAATGAAGCATGTCCGAAGCATGATTTCCCATTGCCAATTACTGAGCTGTTAATTGACAGTACGACTAAGTATGCCATTATATCCTTTTTGGATGGTTATGCTAGGTATAACCAAATAAGAATGGCCCCGGAAGATGAGGAAGTTACGACATTTAGAATGTCGCTGGGAATTTACTATTACAAGGTTATGCCGTTTGGTCTCAAGAATGCTGGCGCAACATATCAGAGGGCAATACAAAATATATTCCAAGACATGATGCACAAGCATGTCGAATGTTACGTGGATGATTTAGTGGTCAGGTCAAATGACCATGAGGAACATTGTGAACATCTAGTTTCAGTAGTTCGTCAGCTCAAAAAGAAGCAACTGAGGATGAATCTGTCTAAATGCACGTTCGATGTTTCGTCGGGAAAGTTCCTCGGTTTTGTTGTCAGGCATAGGGGAATTGAAGTTGATCTGGGAAAGATCAGAGCTATTCAAGAAATGCCGCCTCCAAAAATACTAAAAGAGTTGAAGAGTTTGCAGGGAAAGTTGGCATATATTCGTCGCTTTATCTCTAATCTTGCAGGAAGATGTTAACCGTTTTCCCATTTAATGAAGAAAGGGGCGGAATTTGTATGGGACCAATCGTGTCAAAACACATTTGATTCGATCAAAGAATTGCTAAAACAACCCCCAGTACTAGCGGCACCTGTGAAAGGTAGACCCCTCATACTTTATATTTTTGCAGCAGAAAATTCATTGGGAGCCTTATTAGCTTAAACAAAGGAGCAAGGGAAGGAGATTGCACTGTATTATCTGAGTAGAACTCTGATAGGAGCTGAATGCAACTATTCGCCCATCGAGAAAGTGTGCTTAGCTCTAATCTTCACAGTACAGATATTAAGGCATTACTGTCTCTCCCACGATATAATATTGATCTCGCGAACGGATCCCCTGAAATTCTTAATGATAAGACCGATGCTATCTGGGAGATTGGCTAAATGGATGCTTTTATTGTCAGAATACATGATTACTTATGAACCGGCAAAAGCAGTAAAGGGACAAGCAGTGGTGGATTTCTTGGTAGCCCATCCTGTACTGGATAACGAAATGATCAGTGATAACTTTCCGGACGAGCAGGTAATGATGACAAAATTGCTTGGTTTGTGGCAAATGTACTTCGACGACGCTTCTAGAACTTCAAGAACAGGTACCGGAGTGATATTTATCAGTCCACAAGGTGACTTGCTGCCATATTCCTTTACATTAGGCATGACATGCACTAATAACGAAGTCGAATATCAAGCTCTCATTATAGGGATGGAAATAGCCAAGGAAATGAAGATAAAAGTGCTACGAATTTTTGGCGATTCTAAGCTAGTGATAAACTAGCTTACTACAAAATTCGAAATAAGGAAGCATGAGCTCCTCCCGTATTATTGTCAAGTGCAATAATTGTTGGAGCAATTTCAGGATGTTGAGATTAGGCATATACCAAGATCAAAGAATGCAAGGGTAGATGCCTTAGCTAGCTTGGCTGCAGCTTTGGCTTGTCCTAATCAAAGCCCTCTTCAAGTAACAATCGAAGAAAGAAGGTTTTTGCCACCTGCTAAAGATGCTGAAGTCTCTGAAGCATTGCCCGTGTCATGTTTGGAGATTTCAATTGATGATTGGCGTCAGCCTTTTGTGGATTATCTCAAATATGATATTTTGCCGGAGGATCCGGCGTAAAAGCTGCGAATAAAGCAAAGGGTAAAGAAATTTATTATGTGTAACGAAGAGCTTTACAAAAATCCTATAAAGAGGTGTTGTTGAGATGCTTGGATACAAAAGAGCCGAATCAGATATTGCGAGAAACACATTCAGGGGAATGCGGGGCTCATCAGGCCAGTACAAATTTGTTCCATCGAGTACAGTAAATGGGATGTTATTGGCCTACGATGTTCAAAGAAGCGATTGATTACGCACGTCGGTGTCATGAATGTCAGATTTATGGTGTACCTCCTGATGACTTGCATCAGTCAGTGGCTTCTTGGCCCTTCGCAGCTTGGGGGCTAAATGTTATCGGTCTTATAAATCCATCATCATCGAAAGAAAAATAGTACATTTTGGCAGCCACAGATTATTTCTCAAAGTGGACTAATGCTATCGCGCTAAGAAATGTCAAAAAAAAGATGTTGTGGGTTTCATACGGTATGCAATAATATACCGCTATGGTATTCCGAAGAAGATCATCACCGATAATGGGACTCCATTTAAGAACTGAGGAATGGAGAAATTATACCAAAAGTTTGATATCCAACAATCATTTTCGACACCTACTATTCATCGGCTAATGGGTTGGCTGAAGCATTCAATAAGACGATTGTGAAGATATTGAAGAAAATAGTTGCGGAAAATAAGCGCAATTGGGATGAGAAGTTGCAAGAAACCCTATGGGCCTATCGAACTACTCATCGTACTGCTACGAAAGCAACGCCATATTCTTTGGTTTATATAGTTGAAACTGTTATCCCCATTGAAACGTAAGTTGTGTCACTCAGAATAGCAGTACATCAGTCGATTACTGATGATGAAAATGCCAAGATCAGGTTGGCAGAATTGGATTTGCTAGATGAAAAGTGATTAGCAGCCCAACAGCGACTACAATTATATCAAGCAAGAATCTCTGCTGCTTTTAATAGAAAGGTCAAGCATCGCTCCTTCAAAAGAAACGATATAGTATTGATGCTGAAAAGACCGATAGTGGTCACTCGTAAGATGGGGGCAAGTTTGACCCTAAATGGGATGGCCCATACATAATATCAGAAGTATACTCTAATGGGGCCTATCAGGTGATAGATCAAGATGGGCGAGGCATAAGTATACCGGTCAATGCCCGTTTTGATTTAGAAGATTCATGACGTAATTCTTCTCAATCAAAAGGGGGCAGACAAAAGCATACAAAGGCAGAACGCTGTATTTCTTTCTAACATTGTATTTCTCTTTGAATACTAATGAAATGTAGGCCTTCAAAGCATATCAAATCCAAGCGAGTCAATGAAAAATGCCAATGATTATCGCCAAATCTCCAAATGCATATCGGCAAACACATATCACCAAATGCAAAGTGCAAATGATTATCGCCAAATTGCTAAATGCATATCGATAAATGCAAATCGCCAATGTGGCAAATGATTATCGTCGAATTGTCAAAGCTGTTATTACTATCATTATCTTGCTAGCACAAGGCCATTTAAATTTATCGCAATCAATAGCACCGCCAAGCTGATATACTATCTTAACTATAAAATTTTATTTCATATCATTAGCTGTATATTAATTTCAATTTATTATTTCAGCAAGGCCAATTCATCATTTACAAGTGGCAGAATAAGCTTATAAAGCTAAGTGCGAGAATCGTGACAACAACGGTGACTTATCACATATAATAGCGAGAAAAATGCCACTATGAAGCCGAACACGCATAAGGCTTATTATTATGGGCGATGGCGATATAGCAGAACTATACAGGTAGCAGTGTCGCCTGTGGCCTTAAAAACCCCTGAAAGAGCATCACACACACCCATGTGGGCAGTGACCTATGTCGTCTGTACAGCTTCAGGCAGCGTCACGTGGGCGGCCAGAGAGCGCCCCCTCATGAATGGGTCTGACCTTGCAAACAAAGGAAAAGTGAGTCTCTGAAGTAAGATGACTCTCTAGATCCCTGGTTTGAATTTAGTAGTAATGCATGAGGACAGGTCTATGAAGCAAGATGACCCCTCATTGATGGACTGGCGGCCTTGGATTTGGTACCCCACGGTAGCCTTATGAGCCCCGCGAACTCTAGAGAGTTACTGTGGCCAACCTTATGCGTAAATCCTATCGAGTTCACTGCCCTAATATCTTCACTGGACCCCTCTGATGGATCGCGGTTTGTGAGCTCCCTTGCTGCGATAAGCCCCGTGAACTCTAGAGAGTTACAATGGCCATTCGTGTAAGACCAACTCCAACTACTTATGAGACTAAACTGTGATTGCTCCAACTGTAAGTGCTATGTTTTCTAGCTCCTATGTTTGTCAAATTTTGTAGTACCAAAACCTCTTGGAATTTGTTTCTTGTGTAGCTCATCTTCATGTTCAATACAATTCTTGTACAAGTTCAAGATGATCCATTACAAGGTGTTCCGTTTTGAGATTCAAGCATCACAAGTATAAGAATTCAAGTACAACATCAATTGATAGTTCAAGCTTTCAAAGCTTCATCTAAGTCAAGACAATAGTCATTACTTTGGTACTCAAAGCTCAAATACAACTCAAGTACCTCAAGCTCAAGCTTCAAGATATTTTAAATTCAAGCTTCATGTTCGTTAAGATAACAAGCTTCATATTTGTCAAGATCAACAATCAACCGAAGCAAAAGATGTTTCAATGTTCAAACATTGCTTATAAGGTATGAAAGACCCTAGATTGACCAAAGGATAGGTAATTTTGAATACACAATTTAATTGGGTTACTTTATAAGTGTATAAGCTTTTTCTCGACTAGTCTTAGACTATGTTCAACTATGTCACGCCCCAAACTCAGAAACCGGGCTCACAAAATTCCCGATCGCGGAATCCGGTGCCGACAGCCTCCGTAGTACCCCATTCTTGGCTCCCAGCGTTCATACGCCAGATTCCGATCCTGGGATCGTACAAGGAGGATTTTCCAACTTACATTTAACTCGTAATAAGCATAACCACAAGTTTACCCAAATCACAAAGGCAACATCATAATCACATACCCACTAATATAAACATTTAAATACAGTGCTGAAAGGGAAATACATATGACAAAATCAAAGCTCCAGAGGTCTGCTGTATACTCCAAGCTCAACGCTGCTGCAACCTAACGCCACCTGCACGCATCTATCATGCATAAGCTTATAGAAAGCTTAGTGGATGGTGAAAGTGTGTGCACAAGGTAACTGCCAAGTAAGCAATATCAGAGTAATCAGAGTAAGTGGAAATACTGATAAGCCCATAATCATACAATATTAGAAATACTGGCAAGATCATAAATCATACGATATTAGGGTAATGCAAAAACATGCTGATATGCCCATAAATACCATCAGCCTTATCCAGGCTATGCGATGCAAAAATAAAACAATATCATATACTAATGAAGCAATGTAGATCAACTGTGCAATGCGGGGACAATAAGCAAAATATCAGATGTTGATGATACAATGCAATATGCGGTGCGAATGAAATGACCAAGCTGGAGTGAAGTCAGGATGATAGTACATAGTATCGCAAGCTATGGTGTCCATCACAAAGGATTTCTATCCAAACTAGTCCCATACCTAAATTTGGATAGCCAGACTCAATGTACTAGACTCCTGATCTCAGGTTAGTCGCGCGCCAACCGAAATCCTTGTCATTACGAAGGTACACAACAATTAGTTTTGCACCACCAACCCGAGTGGACATTGAATGAATGAATGAATGAATATGTAACTCCTACTCGAGAAGTCCACATATCAGTACAGTTTCTCTTTGGGATCATCACCAAGGTTTAGTACACTCTACATTCAAATCGTCGTCCACTGACACGCGACCATGCAAGTGGAAGAGACCTCACTATCCACCTGGCCAGTAGTTAGCCAATATCTACTTGGCACGTCGATAGCAGACCCATTCATGAGCTGGTCAAACTTAGCCAGCTATGCACCCTACCCTCGAGCGGGTAAGGCTACACCCCCTCCCAATCGACCACGACACAGTGGGAGACGCGACATCCTGGTATTCGGCCCTCATGCACTCATATATATCCACTTAGTCTCGACGTTGGGCCGTCTCCTGGCCACGGAGGTTTATGGATTTTCACCCAGGGACATCTATAGCGCCTGTATGCTAGAACAGATTTCCTGTGTCCCATCTGGCCATCCACGATATGCTTGTGGAGGCTACGACCCTGATGTCGCTAGGGCGTAGAGTAATCACAACACACAATGCAAGATCATGAGTCATACAATCCAGTCATGCATCAATCCTGCGCATATTGTATGCTCATGTGAGACAATCTCCGCCTATCAGGGAGTCTCATAACAACATGCCCAAAGACATATGCAATGGTCAACCACATCTCATAACAAACATGAAGATGATACGTATGGGCATGTATCGTGATGCTATGCTGTCACATACTCATAATCGACATCAATAACAGGCAATCGACAATCGAACTCGATAATGTGGACATTTAACCAACATTGCCCCCAAGGAATGGCCCACATAGAGCCTAACATATAGTGGACCCATGGCCTCACACAATGGCCTAATATACCATACCATGGGCCTTACTCAAGAGCTTAATATACATCATGATGGGCCGCATATACGTCACATTAGGCCTCGATAATCAGCCTCAATATTCGGCCTCGACAGTCGGCCTCGATACTCAGAATCGGCCTCGACAATCGGAATCGAAATCAGCCTCAACAATCTGACTCGGCCTTGACAATTGGAATCGGCCTCGACAATCGGCCTTGATACTCGGCCTCGACAATCGGAATCGGCCTATACCATCGGCCTTGACATTCAGAATCGTCCTCGATACTCGGCCTCGACAATCAGAATCGGCCTCGACAAATCGGAAGCGGCCTCGATACTCGGTCTCGACAATCTGACTCAACCTCGACAATCGGAATCGGCCTCGACAATCTTACTCGGCCTCGACAATCGACCTCAACTATCGGAATCGGCCTATACAATCAGAATCGGCATCGACAATCAGGATCGGCCTCGATACTCAGCCTTGACAATCGGAATCGGCTTATACAATCAACCTTGACAATCGGAATTGGCCTCGACAATCGGAATCAGCTTATACAATTGTCCTCGACAAATCGGAAGAGACCTCGATACTCGGCCTCGACAATCTGACTCGGCCTCGACAATCGAAATTGACAAATCGATCATGTCAATCGGATTAGGCAATCGGTCACGGCAATCGGAATGGATCGATAATCAGAATCGGCAAATCGGTCACGACAATCGGAATCGATCGATAATCGGCCAAACAAGGCCTAAGGGAAGGTCACAATGTGGACATTAAATCATCATTGCCCATCATTGTGGACAATTAACCAACATTGCTCCCAAGAAATGGCCCTCATAGAGCCGGACATATAGTGGGCACATGACCTCACACAAGGGCCTCACGTAGATCACCATGGGCCTAACTTAAGGGTTGAATACACATCACGATGGGCCTCACTCATGCGCCACATATATGTCACATTCGGCCTCGTCCACGGGCCTCGAATATATCACAATGGGCCATATTCTATGGGCCTCGAATACATCACAATGGGCCACATCCATGGGCCCCAAGTACATCACGATGGGCCTCTCTTACGGGTCCAATGCGCATTACATCAAGGTGGGACCCATACACTATATTATATCTACACCATTCATCTATTTTAGAGATCATTATAGAGCATTACCCAATCATACCAAAAGATCATCTGAACCGCACTCCAAATAGCAGCGGAGATGATGATTGGAAGATCATCTGGACCATACCACAAATAACAGTGGAGATGATGATTTTCACTGTTTAAATCTATAGGGCCCACCAGTTCATTTTCCGTCCAACCTGATCATAAGGTCACAAAGACCTGGATTAAGAGGAAAAATAAATTTCATATTGATTCAAACTTCTCGGACCCCAAAAAGGGTTTCAATAGTGGACGTTCACTCAACACTGTTTCGGCAGTGTGGTCCACCTGATAAACGATCTGGATATAACAACATATACATCGAGGTGGGTCCCGCCAAATGGACGGACGACATGTATATTTATACATCATGCTGGACCCACCGAACCTGCTGACGCATAAATACAACAGCAATGGAGGATTAATAGATACATAATCCACGTTCGCCTGGACGGTAGAGACCCCACACGTGCAGTGTGGGTCCCACCGTCCCAGGGACGGACGGTTTAGTTATAACACATACATTGTACGGAACCCACAGGGCTGATTGACGTCGTCAGCATCTATATAGCTGGTGTGTGGGGTCCACGTAGATGGACAATTTGGATATAATACATGCCTCATGTGGGACCTACATAAGTTGCTGACGTCAGTACATCAGCTATATAGCTGGTATGAAGTCCATATAGATGGACGGCTTGGATGAAACCCATACATCTGCTGGGTCCCACGGAACTAGCTGACATCATAAAGCAGCTGTATAGCTGGGTGTCAGCGTACACCGGCCAACCTCTCCCACCGTCCATGGATTGGACGGTGAGGATACAACACATCATCTAGTGGGCCCCACTCGTGCAAGAGGCATCACGTGGTCCAGGTGGGCCCCACATCCAGCGATCACACATGTCACCAAGGTGGGCCCTGCACGCATTGACGGAGTGGATTAAAACCCACAAATCATGGTGGAATCCCACGCGCGGAGTACTCCACCTGAGATTTGAATCTGCTTCACACCTAGATGGACGGTGTGGCGCACACGTATATCATGGTGGCCACGTACGGCCAGGGTGCATAACGCATCATCAAGGTAGGCCCCACCCCCACATGTGCCACACGTGAGGGGTGGTCCCACGTCCAGAAAAAAAAGGGCGGACGGTTGAGATATAACATATAGCTCATGCATACCTTACTGACGTTAGTCCAGTTGCTGGGTTACTGGCCAGCAGATGGACGGTTTGAATATAAGGCATACCTCATGACGGACGGCTTGATATACAACACTGCATTGGGGTGGGCCCCACCCCCGCACGTGCAACACGTGTGGGTGGGTCCCATATCCCATGTCCTGCAAAACAGAGGGACGATACATGGATAAAATAGATATATCACAGTGCGTCCCTGGACGGTGAGGATGCAACCCATTCATCACAGTAGGGCCCCACGTCCCTTGCTGAATGGTGAGGGTACACCCCATATATTGAGGTGGGTCTACATGCGTGGCCCACCAGCCTTAGGTCAAGCCGATATTTGTGTTCTTACTTTACCCATGTCAGCGAGATGGGGCGAACACATGGACGATTTAGATTAAGTGGGCCACGTTCCATCACAAAAGAGAGAGATAGAGACAGAGAGAGATCGGCACATTAGAGGGATCCCACCACTATGGGCCCCTCTTGTTACAACACAAACATCAAAATGGCTCCCACCACTAGTGGGCCCTACATATAAATCAAAGTCCTATGCTATGATCACCCACCTTTGATCTTCTTGGACTTCTTCTTCCATCCACGCATCCTAAAGCTCTGGGGGATGCATTTCAATGGTGGAGATGATCTTTGGATGGTGGAGATGGGAGGTAGGAAGGTGGGCCACACCTATCTTTCTCATGGAGCTTGGACGTTTGCTCCTCTCATGGGGTTGCTTTCTTGAAAATGGGGAAATGAGAGAGAGAGAGAGAGAGAGAGAGAGAGAGAGAGAGAGAGAGAGAGAGAGAGAGAGAGAGAGAGAGAGAGAGAGAGAGAGATGGGTGGGTGATGGAGTGAGTGATGTGTACTTGACATGTAAGGGTGTGTAAGAGCGAGAGAGAGAGAGTCGACTTTAGAGATGGTGTTTTACTTGACATGGTGTGGTGATTGATGAGATTGATTGATGAGACATGTTGTAGAGATTCTCTTGAGATTGCAAACGCGCAGTGTTTTCTCGAACTGAACGCGGGCCCACATCTTCTGGCCTGGGCATCGGAATCACGACAACAACGTGGTCGCAAGGGTACAGGTCTCGGGTCAAGCTGACTCTAGAAAATAGGATATGACTCAGGGTCACATGTAACTACCGATTACAGATCGCGAGTCGCCAAAATTCGACCGGGAGGACCGTGGAAGCCTACGGAACTGTACGGTCTAGGATACGGGCCTCACAGATTAGTCCTAGTACTGTCTCGACCAGTCCAAGAAATTCCTCGACTAGTCCTAAGTTTGATACTAATTTTTAGAATTTTTTGTTAAAGCCTCCACTAGTCCTGGAGACTGCTCGACCGGTCGAGTGAACAGTGCTCGACCAATCCAGCAGGCTCGACTCAAAGTCCAACAACTAAAATGAGTCCCGCACGACCAGTCGTGGACAGGACTCGAGCGGTCGTGGAGGCCACTCGACCGATCGAGCAGGTCCTTCGACTAGTCGTGGAATGGCCTGATCTTATCGCGCTTAAAATTTCAAATGTTTGTTGGTCCTTCGACCAGTCGAGTTAACCCCTGGACCAGTCGAGTGAGCAGTTTCTGCACTTATAAATAGAGCATGATTTTCAGAGTTTGGTATCCAATTCAAGCAAAATCAAGACACCACTCTGAGAGATAAGTTTGTGGTATTCTTTAACTATTTAGTGCTCATTTTATATTCTCTTTAATTAGTTTTTTGCATTTGATTTTGTATTCTACATTCTAATCTTATTTGAAGAAGGGATTGAAAATTTCCCATTTCATGGAATCAAAATCAAATCAAGCTACCCCAAATTGATTTAATCTAAAATTCATTTAGAACTTAAAACTATTTCATAAGTGAGTGTGAACATTGAACATTTACGATTGAACTTCTACTCCGAATTGGTTCTACTGGGCTGTAACAAAGGAGAATATCCAGATAAGTATTTTATTGTTTTGTAAATCTATTTTTTTGGTTTCTTTGAGATTGTGCCAGAAAAATCTCTTTCTTTTGGTTGGTTTGAGGTAATCCAGAAAACTCAGAGTGTGGGGTTTTTGAATTGTGTAAGCCCACTTGAAAGACACAATTGTAAATGTTTTAGGTGAACCTTGAAAAACTTATTTCATAGTGAATGCTAATATCCACTGTGTGAGGATATTAGGAGTGGAGTAGTTATGTGGCTGTTTTTCTAAACAGTTGGTGTACACACAAGCGAACCACTATAACTTCTGGTCTTGTGGTGATTGATTGATTTATTATTACATTGTATGAATGTTGTAATTTCCCTTTATACTTTAGTGGAGAATGTTGTAATCTTTTTATGTATGTGTGGGAATGTTGTAATAACTTAGTTTCTTTCTTTGCTATTCTTTTCTTTATTCTTTTGTATCGGTTTGAGATTTTGATACAAAAACCGTTCTAGGAATCAGGTTGTCCTACCATAAGCCATTGGTTTTTAGTGTAAGGTTGTCCTTAGAACAACATATGTATCAACTTCTCAATACTTGTACATTTGAGGTTGTTTTACATTTCTGCACTGTGAGATTGTTTAAGTGATATCTTTATTTATATCTATTTAAATTCCGCATTTAATTTTTAATTTGGCATAGTCATATTCAACCCCCCCCCCCCCCCCCCCCCAAAGGACTCTTAGCTCGGCCTTTTCAAGTGGTATCAAAGCCTAATAGCTCGCTTTATTTTTTTTTTTTCGGATTAATTTCCTGAGCTAATCGATCTGAGCTTTTTAAGATGTCAAATTTTGATAGCTTCTCAGTCACTTGGCCTCCACCATTTGATGGCTCCAATTATGCCTATTGGAAAGCCAGAATGAGGATTTTCTTGAAATCCATGGATGAGAGTGTGTGGCAAGCCACAATGATTAATTGGACCCCTCCTACCACTGAAGTAACTGGTACCGACGGATCTAAAACTATGAAAGTCTCACCTTATTTTTCTTGGTCCGCTCTTCAGAAAAGTGAGAGTAGTGCCAATGCAAAGGCTCTAAATGCAATTGCTTGCGCACTATCACCAGATGAATTCAAAAGAATTATATCCTGTGATACTACAAAGCAAGCCTGGGATATTTTAGAAATGACACATAAGAGAACAACAATTGTCAAGAAATCTAAAGTTCAAATCCTCACAACCAAATTTGAGGAAATACGTATGGAAGAAAGTGAAACTTTCATGGACTTCTATACAAGATTGAATGACATTGTCAACTCTATGTGGGGTCTCAGTAATAAAATCTCAGAAAGTAAAGTCTGTGCAAAGATACTACGCTCACTGCCTGAATGATTCAATTCAAAGGTGACTGCGATTCAGGAACTTCGTGTTATGGATAATATGAGGGTAGAAGAATTAGTTGGCTCATTATAGACCTATGAGTTAAACTTTAAAGCTCCTAAAGGTAAATCCATCGCCCTTAAATCTTCTAAACTTATTTCTTAAGAAAATAACAATTTTTGATTTAAAAAATTCTGAAGATGATATGACCCTTTTAGCTAAAAAGTTTTATAAGATTTTCAAAAGTAAAAAGAGGGTTGATTTGCAAAAATCTAATGAAAAGAAAAGATTTAGATCTAAAACTTGGAAATCTTTAAAAGACAGTCAATGTTACAACTGCCATGAATAAGGGCATCTAGCGAACAAATGTCCTAAAAAGGACAAACCGAAAAAAAGAAGGTATGTTGGCTATGTGGGATGAATCTTCCTGCTTTGAAGCATCTTCTGAGTCAAAAGATTCTGAAACCGAGTCGGGTAATGATGTCAAAGTCCTAATGACTCTAACTAAGTTCACTTTTTCAGATAATGATGATTCAACTAGTGAAGAAAATCTGAATAGCGATATGAAAATGAAGAAGATCTTCAAGATGCTTATAATGCCCTATACAAGGAAAGTTGCAAAATTGCTGTAAAATTTAAACTCCAAAAAGAAAAGTTTTCAAAACTTAAAGAAAATTTTGATAATCTAGTCTTAGAAAAATTACACATTTCAGATTATTTTGAAAAAACTAAATGCGATTTAGATTTCAAAACCTCCTTTGTTGAAAACCTAAAATCTGAAAATGAAAAGCTAAAACTAGAAGTTTCTTCACTTTTGAGTTCAAAAGACGCATGAAGGTATATCCAAGGTGATCCTAAGTTAGAAAATCTCTTATCCGGATCCAAAAAATGTGGCGATCGATCTGGATTGGGCTACGACAAAAGTATTCATCCCAAACATAAGAATACTCTACCCAAATTTGTGAAAGAGGAGTCTTCAAACTCAAAAGGAAAAAGTTTGAATCAAAATTATTTTAAAAATACTAACACTTTTCAAACCTTAAAACCTAAAAGTAACCATATCAATTATAAAAATCAAAATCGAAATCCTTTAGCTGAGAAAATTGTTGATTTACTTAAGAAGCTCTTAAAATCTAACTTAGTGGGTCGGTCTTATAACAACTTTAAACATAAGAAGACCAACTATACTCCTAAACCCAAGACTGTAATGAAATGGGTTCCTAAGGTTACTTGCTTGGTTGCCCACTTCGCTTTCGAAGCTTCGAGCCATTCAAAGTGGTACCTAGACCGTGGTTGTTCCAAACATATAACAGATGACAAAGGTCTGTTCACCAATCTTAAAGACATGACTGATGGTTCAGTCGCATTCGGTGATGGAAGCAACTGCAGAATTGTTGGTCAAGGTACGATTCAACTCTTTAACCTCCCTCTATTTGAGAATATTTTATATGTAGAAGGGTAAAAATATAATTTATTAAGCATCTCTCAAATATACGATAAAAATCATAGTGTAAAATTCACTAACCATGGGTGCGAAATTTTAAATAAAAATGCTTCTGTAATATTAACTAGCCGCAGAACTTCTGGAAACTGCTACATTGTGAGTGATTCAAGCTCATATAATCTATCGTGCTATATGGTCCATACTGATGAAACCGAATTATGGCATAAGCGCCTCGGACATGTACACTACCGCAACTTATATAAATTGAGCAATAGAGAGTTAGTAAGAGGTTTATCCAAAATATAGAAAGTAGATAAAATATGTGGCGAATGCTAGATTGGCAAACAAACCAAGAGTACTCACAAAAAGGTGAACTCCAATGCCACATCTAAACCTCTCGAACTTCTCCACATGGATCTTATTGAACCAACCAGAACGAAAAGTCGAGGTGGCAAGAAGTACATACTGGTAATTGTTGATGACTTTACCAGGTACACTTAGGTAGTCTTCTTAAGAGACAAATCAGTCTCGATGAAGTAAAAAGGGTACTTAAATGTATCCAAACGGAAAAAGAATCACAAGTCTCTAAGATCTGTAGTGATCATGGTTCGGAATTTGAAAATACCGGTTTTGAAAAGTTTTGTAGTGATCAGGGAATATCACATGAATATTTTGCGCCCAAAACACCACAACAAAATAGTACAGTAGAAAGGAAAAATAGAGTGCTTCAAGAAATGGTAAATGTAATGTTAAATAGTATGAAGCTCCCTAAAAATCTTTGAGTTGAAGCTGTAAATATTACTTGTTATATAATTAACCGTGTTTACACTAGAAAAATAAATGGTAAAATGGCTTATGAAATGTGGTTTGATAAGAAGCCTACTGTCAAATACTTTCGAGTTTTTGGCAGCAAGTGCTACATTTTATGTGACCGAGAAAATCTGGGTAAGTTTGACACCAAAAGTGATGAAGGGGTATTTTTAGGGTATGCTCTGAATAGTCGAGTGTATCAAGTTCTTAACAACAGAACTGGTGTAATTCAAGAGTTCATTAATGTGGCTATTGATGATCACTTGAATACACTTGTCTCAAGTTCAGAAAACGATGAGGTTCTTTTAATTGATAAACCAGACTCTGCATCAAGTCAAAATAACACTGAACTGAGGACAGTGAAAGATCATCCTTCTAATCAAATTCTTGGAAATCCTCTCACTGGTGTGCGCACTCGTAAAAAACTTGAAGATATGTGTAACTACGTGTGCTTTACATCTTAGATAGAACCAGCTAACGTAAAAGAAGATCTTACTGACGAAAACTGGATTGTTGTGATGCAAGAAGAGCTCAATCAATTTGTTAGAAATGATGTTTGGTACTTAGTTCCAAGACCGAAAGATAAACACATTATCGGAATAAAATGGATTTTCAAAAATAAGTCTGATGAACTTGGTAATATTATTAGAAACAAGGCTAGGCTGATTGTACAAGGGTACATTCAAATTGAAGGCATCGATTATGATGAAATCTTTGCCCCAGTAGCTCGTCTTAAATCAATCAGACTATTTATATCCATTATGTTCTTTAGAAAGTTCAAAATTTACCAAATGGATGTAAATAGTGCATTCTTGAATGACGATTTGCATGAAGAAGTGTATTGAACAACCTTCGGGTTTTGAAGACCCTAAGCATGTTAATCATGTCTATCGCATAAAAAAGGCACTTTATGGTTTGAAACAAGCTCACAGGGCATGGTACGAAAAGTTGACTAAGTTTCTACTAAGTCATAACTTTACAATGGGAAGTGTTGATAAGACATTGTTTGTAAAGAATCATAATGATCATATACTAATAGTACAAATTTATGTTGATGATATTATTTATGGATCTACCTATGCTAATATGACTGTTGAGTTTGCAGATCTTATCAAGTCTAAATTTGAAATGAGTATGTTGGTGAATTGAATTATTTTATAGGGTTGCAAGTTAAACAACAAGCTGATGGTTTCTTTTTCTCTCAAACCGAATATGCTCTGAACTTAGTTAAAAAGTTCAGATTTGAGAGTGGAAAAAATTTTGATACTCCAATGAGTACTACTTTAAAACTCTCAAAAGACTCTACAGGTAAGAATGTGGATCCTAGAATATCGCAGTATGATAGGTAGTTTGCTTTATTTAACTACGAGTGTTGGAATTTGTGTTAAATATCAATCTGACCCTAAAGAGTCACATTTAATTGCTGTTAAGCAAATTTTACGATATGTCGCTAGTTCAAAAAATCTTGGTCTCTGGTACCCACATGATACTAGTGCGCAATTAGCTGGTTACATGGATGTTGATTGGGCTGGTAACATTGATGATCAGAAATCAACCAGTGGTGGTTATTTCTATATAGGGAACTGTTTAATTTCTTGGCTAAGAAACAAAGTTTTGTATCGCTTTCAACGACTGAGGCTGAATACATTGTTACAGGTAATGCATGCACTCAACTTGTATGGATGAAAAGAATGCTAAGCGATTACGGAATTGCACAATATTTTATGATTTAATATTGTGATAATTCAAGGGTAAATAATATCTCAAAAAATCCAATCCAGCATTTACGAACCAAGCATATTGACATTGGATATCACTATATTTGTGAATTAGTGGAAGATAAGACAATTTCGTTGGATTATATTCCGACCGAGAATCAATTAGTTAACATATTCACAAAACCGCTCGACAAAAGTAGGTTTACAAAATTGAAATTTGATCTTGGTATGTGCAATTTAAATTGATAATTCATGTCTTTTTGTATCATAATGTATATATTTATTCTTTTGAAATGTTTAAATTTCAAATTTTATGAAGAATTGCACATTTTGGGCTGTGCACAACCAGTCGAGTACATACTCGACCAGTCGTGGCACGACCGGTCGAGCATGTACTCGACCAGTCGTGAATCGCGGGTTTGGCCTTTTATTTGGGGAAAAATCATTTTTCTTCATTTGGGTCTTCTTCTCTAACGACTCCTACATCGACCGGTCGAACTCATCTTTGATTCATTCATGGTTAGTGCATTGTTTTCTTTTTTCTTGTAGATTCAAGTCCTTTGCACTTCCTTTTCCTCATTTGTGTAGTTTATTTCTTGTTTTATGTTAGTTTTTGGGGTTTTCTTCTAAAAAATTGATCTATTGGAAACCCACTTTACCTCTTTTGTAATCTCTTTATTCCTTACTTTTTTCATTACAAATGGAAGGTAGAACCAAAAAGAAAGGATCTTGTGGTCTCTCTACATCTCGTTCGACTCCTATCACAGTGCGCTACCTTTGGTTACCCAAGGATGATTCCGATTATGTGCAGGATATTCGATTGCGCAATGTAATAGCAGAACGAACTGTCAATCTTGTTCATGTGGCATCATTTGATATTGTATCTCTCCTTTAGTTTGTAGGATGGGATAACATACTACATTGGGGTGGGCCGGTATACCGGTCCATTGCAAAGGATATGTATGCTTGCATTACTAATTTTTCTACTAAAAATTTGACATTTACTATCTCAACTAGAGAATGTCCAATTAATGTAGACCATCATCTTATCTCTGGATTAATGGATATACCTATCAATGATGAAGGTATTCCCATTAGCACTCTAGTGGCAACACCATCTGAAACTGAGAAGCGAATGCTCACTAGAGATTTATGCAATATAGATGCAGAATAAAATACTGTTGGAAATGTGCTTGCCTAAAAGTTTTTGTTACCCAGATACAGAATCCTTTATAGGATTTTCATTTCTAATGTCTATCCTCGATCCGGTAATAAAATCGAACTTACTATATTCATGGTTCGTATTCTTCATTCCATCTTTTCTGGAACCTCTGTATGTCTTCCTTCTCTAATTTTTCATAGCATTATTCAATTCTGTCTCCATCCAGGTCACAGTGACATTCCCTTCGCTTATCTTATGACTGTGTTAGCCACCCATAGTTTAGTAGTTATGCCTGTTGGAGAGGCCCCCATTTCTCAACTCCCTTTCAACAACACTAACATTAACAAGATGAATTTGAAGTTGGCCCCAGGCCAGGTTGATGTGGGTGTTGGTGGAGCTGCAGCTGCAAATGAAGAGGAAGGTGGTTTTCCTCTAGATGATTAAATTTGGATGACCTTTTTGATGAAATCGAATCTGATTCTATTGCTGATCCTGACTATCAGCTATCTGGCTTTGATGCACGTTTGCACTCACTTGAGGAGAAGGTTGAAAACATGAATGTGTCCCATGATATGCAATTTAAATATATGCGTAAATATCTTAGGCACATTAATAAGGGACTTCATCAAATTGACACTTCCATACCTGCTCCTTCATCGGGTTCATATTAGTATTTAAATTTGTGGTTTGTAATAACTTTTAAGATACTTGAATTTCTGTTGTTTTATGGGCTTGGACATGCTTGAACATGCTTTCTTATGGTTTTTGTTAACTTGGTTAACTTACTTGTGAACTTCACTTGATCATTATTCTTTTTTTTTTCTCTCTCTTATTTACTTCTTTTGTGATCTACTTCCCTTATCGCTCTTTCCTTTGTCATATTATGACAAAAGGTGGAGAATTTATGATAATGTTTATGATAATGTGCGATTGTGTGGATAGGTAGACAATGTTTTCCTTGAATGAAGTTGGTAGTAAGGGGGGAGTAAGGGGGAGTATTGTTGGGAGAATATTGATGCATATTTTTTTAACCTGTTTATAACTAGTGCATGATTCTTTAACCAGGCTAAAACTGGTGCATGATTCTTTATTGTGCGTGTTATGCTTATCTTATTATTATGAAGTGTGTTTTGTCACTAATTTGACAAAGGAGGAGATTATAAGTGCTATGTTTTCTAGCTACTATGATTGTCAAATTTTGTAGTGCCAAAACCTCTTGGAATTTGTATCTTGTGTAGCTCATCTTCATGTTCAATGCAATTCTTGTACAAGTTCAAGAATATCCATTACAAGGTGTTCCATTTTGAGATTCAAGCATCACAAGTATAAGAATTTATGTACAACATCAATTGATAGTTCAAGCTTTCAAAGCTTCATCTAAGTTAAGACAATAGTCATTACTTTGGTACTCAAAGCTCAAGGTAAAATACAACTCAAGTACCTCAAGCTCAAGCTTTAAGATATTTTAAATTTAAGCTTCATGTTCGACAAGATAACAAGCTTTATATTTGTCAAGATCAACAATCAACCGAAGCAAAAGATGTTTCAATGTTCAAACATCGCTTATAAGGTATGAAAGACCCTAGATTGACCATAAGATAGGTCATTTTGAATACATAATTTAATTTGGTCACTTTATAAGTGTATAAGCTTTTTCTCAACTAGTCTTAGACTATGTTCGACTAGTCCTAGTACTGGCTCGACCAGTCCAAGAAATTCCTCGACCAGTCTTAAGTTTGTTACTAATTTTTAGAACTTTTTGTTAAAGCCTCGACCAGTCATGGAGACTGCTTGACTGGTCGAGTGAACAGTGCTTGACCAGTCCGGCAGGCTCGACTCAAAGTCCAGCAGGCTCGACTCAAAGTCCAGCAACTGAAATGAGTCTCACACGACCAGTCATGGACAGGACTCGATCGGTCGTGGAAGCTACTCGATCGGTTGAGCAGGTCCTTCAACCAGTCGTGGAACGGCCTGATCTTATCACGCTCAAAATTTCAAATGTTTGTTGGTCCTTCGACCAGTCGAGTTAACTCCTGGGCCAGTCGAGTGAGCAGTTTCTGCACTTATAAATAGAGCATGATTTTCAGAGTTTAGTATCCAATTCAAGCAAAATCAAGACACCACTCCGAGAGAT
Organism: Magnolia officinalis; assembly: GCA_021015155.1. NCBI lineage: Eukaryota > Viridiplantae > Streptophyta > Magnoliopsida > Magnoliales > Magnoliaceae > Magnolia > Magnolia officinalis. The sequence continues at coordinate 57,577,476 of JAJHSJ010000007.1, read as the reverse complement.
AAGTTTGTCATATTCTTTAGCTATTTAGTGCTCAGTTTATATTCTCTTTAATTAGCTTTTTTGCATTTGATTTTGTATTCTACATTCCAATCTTATTTGATGAAGGGATTGAAATTTTCCCATTTCTTAAAATCAAAATCAAATCAAGCTAGCCCAAAGTGATTTAATCTAAAATCCATTTAGAACTTAGAACCATTTCATAAGTGACTGTGAACATTGAACATCTACGATTGAACTTCTACTCCGAATTGGTTCTACCGGGCTGCAACAAAGGAGAATATCGAAATAAGTATTTTACTGTTTTGTAAATCTATTCTTTTGGTTTCTTTGAGATTGTGCCAGAAAAAATCTCTTTCTTTTAGTTTGTCTGAGGTGATCCAGAAAACTCAAAGTGTGGGGTTTTTGAATTGTGTAAGCCCACTTGAAAGACCTATTTCATAATGCACGTTAATATCCACTGTGTGAGGATATTAGGAGTGGAGTAGTTGTTGGCTATTTTTTAAAACAGTTGGTGTATACACAAGCGAACCACTATAACTTTTGGTCTTGTGGTGATTGATTGATTGATTATTACATTGTGTGGATGTTGTAATTTCCCTTTATACATTTGTGGAGAATGTTGTAATCTTTCTATGTATGTGTGGAAATGTTGTAATAGCTTAGTTTCTTTCTTTGCTATTATTTTCCTTATTCCTCTGTATTAGTTTCAGATTTTGATGCACAGATCGTTCTAAGAATCAGGTTGTCCTACCATAAGCCATTGGCTTTTGGTGTAGGTTGTCCTTAGAACAACATCTGTATCAACCTCTCAATACTTATACATTTGAGGTTGTTTTCATTTCTGCACCGTGGGATTGTTTAAGTGCTATCTTTATTTATATTTGTTTAAATTCCGCATTTAATTTTTAATTTGGCATAGTCCTTCACCCCCCTCTAGGACTCTTAGCTCGGCCTTTTCACCAACTACTTACGAGCTTAAACTGTGTATGTGACTAACTAGAACCGAAACTTAGTTTTGCCCATTTTAAAATACCACTTAGGTGATGTCATGCTAACAACTTTAAATAGATTGTTATTTTGATTAGCCCATGTCTATCAAATATGCTTATGAGAATTATGCAAGCTTAGAAATACTATGAATCCTGAATCAGTATATAATTCTAAAAACGTGTATGTTCATACGTCTGTATAGAAATGTGTTATCAAAAATAGATGCAAGAAAGGAGAAATGTTATATTTCCTGTTCAAATACAAAAAATGTCAATTTTGATCAGAACATCTGCTACTTTCTACTCTGAAGAGGATGAATCTGTAATGATGATATGTTTGTCCTTATGAAGAGAATGACGACGTCTTCCTGTCTCTCGTCTTTTTGATGTTACAGGAGTACTGTCTCTTATAATTTGCAAGGGAGGAGGAGGATAGAATTGTGAAGAATCATCATTCACATCTGGAAAATCTGAAGTTTCATAAGTATTCTTTAGAGGAGTACCAAAGGCTACCCATCCCTCAAGGGTATCAATTGGTTTCGTTTCAAAGATGTGCTCTGTAGAAGAAATTTTCATGTAGAGTTGACATGAGGAAGGGGCGCGATCTACCTCTTTGAAATGGCCAATGCCTTAGTCTCTCTGGGAACTCCTTAGGTGAGGAGGGAGAATCCATACATCATGATTAACTGGGCAATGATGTTTTACTAGATGATACTGATGAATCCGCCATCACATCCAACAGTAAGAAGCACTGAAAGGGTAATCATAGTTGGGAATTATGAAGTGCGATCTGGTGCGAACGATCAAGAGTTACTTCCATATCAAAGCCCAATTATACGGTCTGATGCCGTAACTTCTCATTGCTCTGGTAACGATATCGAGAGTCTCTAGTACTGTTTGATCGAACCCAAACTGACAAGCAAACCTGTTAAGATAGTATGGCTCATGCCAGAATATATCGCCTTCTCTCCAAGGAAGGGTGCTGGGCCAGATGGAGACAAGAAATGAATGTTCGCCAAATGAAACAGAATCATCATAAAAAACTGCCACATCGTCAGAATAGCTAGAGAAAGGGAATTAATAGAAATCAATAGGATCATTGCTCTCTATTTTTCTGGTGACCCAGCCATTCGACTTCTTGATCATCTCTCTCAGTTGATAATGTTGAAGAGGGAGTCGATCACGATATAAGTACGCTCTGTCGGAATCCATAAATGTCCAAGGGAAATAAACTCCTAGCCAACCCACAAAGAAATGCTATGGAGCACAGACAACAAAAGAGTTGGAAGAAGAATTTTTGGAACCAAAAATGGTGTCTCCGAAAGCACAGTACAAGGAATATAGGATTGGGGGAGCCAGTGAATATTTTCGGCCTTCCGCCATTGCACCTGCTACCACGAAGAAGGATGGCCTGATAATATCTGTCTGCTTGGAATCCGGGAATATCACTACATTTAGCCAGTATGCTAAGAAGGCAGCCAGTTCCCAGGAGGAACTGTATTCAACAGTGCTCTTAGTATTCTTGTGAATGGTCTTAAGTTCTTAGTGATTATGGCCTGCAAAGTTGTCAGGGTGAAGAAATAATCATTAAAATTAGACCGTATAAGATTGAAGTTATGAAGGAAGAAAGTAGAAAGGAGAAAATATACTGCAATTTTTTAGAAAAGCAAGCTAGCCATTCGAGAGAAGTAATGCGATCAGGTTGAGGGAAGTTGGCCAGTGTATTGAAGAGTACAAGAGTGGTCTTCAAAATTTCAGATTTGCTATCTTTCGTAGAAGCTAGAGCGAGCTCTCCATTAGAGGGTATATAGACATCAAAGAGATTGCCTATAATGGGAAGACCTGCTATGCGAAGAAGATCCCATAAGGTGATACTAATTTCGCCTGAAGAAAGATGAAATAAGTTGGTGATTGGAGACCAATGGTTGAGGAAACCTCTAAAGATAGTAGCATCCCCATGAAAATGCTCTGACGTAGCTATGATTGCATTAGAGAGGTTGATTTGTTCTAGAACGGTGGTATTCTTTCGAACGATAGTTCGAGCCCAGGCGCTGTAGAAATTGCAAAGAGATAGGAGTCCTATTGCTAAGAATTTTTCAGTGTTCCAAGGTAATCTTTTGGAGAAGAAGAGTTGTTGAGCGGTCTCAAAATAGTGGGTAGGGAAAGGCTGCTGAGGATCGTGACATGGACGTAAAAATCTTATTTTGTGAATCCTGCCAGCTCTCTGATGGGGCTCATTCTTTTCCAGATAACCTGTCAGAATTCTTGGTTCTTTCATGATCCAATTGTCCACGGAGATAGAGATATTTCATCGATCGAATGGTTCACTGTGAAGAATTGACCAGTGATGCAACAAGTTAATGGGAATAACAGTCAGTTTGTTGGTAAAAGGGTTATGAAGCTTTAAAGTTTCTTCGTTTATTTCTACGTATTTCCAAGAATGATGGAAAGCCTGTGTGGACCCTGAGGAAGATGGATGATTCTTTCTTCTCGAAGAAAATGCCGACGAGCGATGCATGACCTTGAATCGGAAACTGTTGGCTTAAAAATGAAAATTTTGAAGGGTAGAAAGTGATAAAGGCATACGAGAATTTAGTAGAGTTTCGGAACAGGGGTTTTTCGCACTAAGTGCTAACGAGTTGCACAGGTAAGTTACGTGCGCAAGTTGCGCTGGATAGTTGCGCGGAAAAGGGGTTAAGCAGGGAGAAAGAAAATTTTTGAAGTGATAAATGGCTCGGAGTTTTGATATTTATAGACTAGTGGGAACTGTTGTAAGTTGCGTGGGTGGGAGTTACGTGGGCCTATGCAACTCAAGTCCCAGAGAAGGAAATTGATCCTTCAAATTGACTTAGAGTAGTCAAATCTCGGATCAAGGGGGCATCTGTCGGATCTTAAAATTTGGTTAAGGAAAGAGGCTTTAAGAAGAAGAAATGGAGAATGAAATGGAGCATAAAAGTGAAGGGAATGTGACTTGCGCGGAGACTATGTTGCACGGGTCCACATAACTTGTCATGGTTGCGCTTGGCCGCTCAACTTTCTTCAGGAATAGATGAGTTACGAGGGACCTAAGTTGTGCGGGTCCGCGAAACTCACCAAAGTTGCGCCGGGCCGTGCTACCCTTCGCAGGAGATGTTGAGTCGGTGATGCGAAGTGGGGTCCACGACACAGGATTCGAGGGCTTACACATGTAGAAGCCTATAAATACCCCCCTTACCCCACTCATTTGCAGGATGAGATGTTCGGAAGACCAGTGCCTCTGATAGGTATTAGAGATGGAGAGAAGGAGAGGGAGTGCAGAGTGCAGAATGCCAGGCTGCGCCACTCCTTGTGAGTTGCGCGAGCTCACGCAACTCATGGATGAGTTACACAGGTACTCTTTAAGGCAACACTATCCGGCATTTTCTCAAGTCTTAGGCCATTCCAAGTGTTTCAAAGTGATTCAGGCACTACTTTATCATGTCAATGAGGGATGAAGTTCATGGAAAACCCACACAACTCATCTCCCCTGGTGATATGACTGATATGAGTCAGAATGCTGCCAAAATTTATATCTGAGCCTATTCAATACTTGCACTTTTGTATTTTCTAGAAATTCTATATTGAAATCAGAGGATCAAAATGTGTAATGCCTTGAAAATTGGGGGTCGAGCAGAAGCTCAACTCTCGAGTTCCAACGCATCACTTATGCAACGTAGATAATGATGATTAAATGTTGTCCGTATTAGTGCATTAAACATGAATGAGGTTATACTAAATCAGCATATCATACTCTAGAGACAATTGAATTACGCAAGCGGAAGACTGTGATAAGTATATAAAACATATAAGTAGTAGGTCCCTAGAGTATGAACATGATACCAGGTTAAATAATTACATGTTTAGTTCCAAAATGTACAAAATACAAAATGCAAATGCTCAACTATTCCATATCCATATAGCCCCGGTGATGCAACTCCAGGTCTATACAGACCCACCAAAGAGTTGCAGGAAGGAGAACTCCTCCTCGTCATCGTAGAAGTCCGGCTCCAAATCGTAAGCCGCATCATCATCTACAACTACAACAGAGTCTGATTGGTGTTTTGAAACACCGTCCCAGAGTGGGAGTGAGTGATCAACTCAGTGGAGCTATAAGGCAAAGGATAACATGTTATCAATTCAGTCAAGCAGTAATGATAAAGCAATACAACAAGCATTCCTCGGTACTCTGGTTAATGTAGGGATGATATGCAATAATGATGCATGCCCTCGCCTGCACTCCCTCTGCGACATCATCTCACGATCATAGCATGCACCCCTTCCGCTGTGCTCAACTTCAACGCCAAAGGCACATGCAAATGCGGTGCATGTACGTGATTAGCCAAATTCTTAATTAGACTTATTCATACAACAGGTTTGAGAAGCTAAGGTACCTCCCTTTATATTATTTACCCAAACAATGATCCATCTAGGGTTGTCAATCCTAGGTAATCGCATACGATAGGCAAGTTATAAGGCAACGTCACCCTAGATTTAAAAGCAGTGGATAGGTAAGTTCAGGTCACTATGAAGAGGCTCGTCACCTCAACGTAGGCCTTAGTTTATACTCGAGGTCACTACGGGAAAGACTCGTCACCTTAGCGTAGGCCAACAGCTCAAATACAGTGTTCCATACCACCGTATTCACTTCACGAGTTTCGTTTGCTCACTGGACACTACGGGGAGGCTCGTCACCCTAGCGTAGCCGATAGCTCGACCACGGTGTCCCATACCACCATGCCTGGCTCATGAATCTTAGCGGATCAAGGTACCAAGGTTAAACGGGCTTTACATTGGTAAGTTGGTATCTTAGATTCAAACAGTAGCGTCCATACATGGTGAACATATATCAGGCCAATCGGGTTGCTTGGTAAGCTCGACTGGTACGAACGTACATTGAATTGATCGACATGGAGTGCTTAAATATTCCGTGTGGCCTAACCACTGTCGACAAGCAGCGTACGACTCAGATTCATCGAACATGTCTTTTGTGGCGAAGCGACCTCAGCCACCAACTCGAAAATCATTACCGATTGCCTGGACTATGCAGTAGTCCCAATCATACTCAAACATAATAGGCATCCATGTTTGATAGTCCAAATAGCACGTAGTAACCAATTCAAATATGAATCTCATATAAGCATTTTAACGAACATATAGAGTACATGTTAACATACGTAGGCATTCATCCATAAAACACGTAGTAGTAAGATAGGTTACATAAAGGAAGCTGTAACTATAGATAAAGTGATTGAGAATCCTATCTCAACACCCTCTTTAAAAACATTTCAACAAGCATTTTCTCGTTCAGGCATTTTATCGAACACTCAGACTACACATATCAATATACATGTAATATATTGGTTATAACATATATTATGGCAAGTCCTTTCACAAAGGAGTTGTAACACATACAACAATCATGTACTTACAATTTAATGATCATGGCAAGCACAAATCCAAATTCCATATTCATTCAAACATTTCAAAAAACACGTGCATTGCATTATAATTAACATAGTATATATATGTGTGTGTGTGTGTGTGTGTGTGTGTGTAATATGCAGAAAATATCGTATCTTAGCATATGTGATAGCAATCAAGTCAGTCATAAATCATTAACTGATATTGAAAGCCTTGAAAACCATAACCTAAACGTTTATAGTCCGCACCTTTCGTCGGTAAACTAGAATCGAACTTAGTTTGAACACTAAGTTTTCGTCTACGGCACAACGACAACCTATAACATGAAATAGGTTAGCTATTTCATACTTTCTCTATTTGGATCCTTAAAAAAGAATAGGGTTATGATTTTTTGCCCAAGGACAGAGTCGAAATCGTGAGAATAGCGATACGGGTAGGCTGATTCGGCACGTGGAACGGCAGGGAAGAATTCCTGCAACTATCTCTTTTTCTCTCACTTCTCCTCACCTTTTTCCTTCTCTTTTCTCTCTTCTCTCTCTTAGGGTTTAGAAATTCATATGGAATGAGAGAGGGGTGGGTAAAGGGTCTTATATAGGCCTAGAACTGATCTCAATGGCCCAGGGCCTTGGTGTACTTAGGATATACCCAAAGGTTGGCTGTTTTGGGCCAACAGAGCTCATCTGGAGACCCCTCTTCTGCATATGGTCCAAGGAAAGTTCCCTGACAATGGATCTATGTCAGGTTAAGTTTTCAGTCTGATCGGATTTGTGGATAGACCGTGGAGGACCCGTTTCAGTTCAACGGCTCTCGTCACTCGATCAGGGCCACAAGTACACTGACTTGTGAAGGAAAATTTTCTTGATCCAAGGGTGTATTTGGGTTAGATTCTGATGGTCAGAAATCTTAAATTTGGCCTGCAAGCAAATAGCCCAATTTACTTAAATCTGAGTTCATTTTCTAAAGATATTCGCGTTTCTCACACACTTCGCTCCGGGTCCAAGTTGTGCCTTTCTGGACACTATCTGGACTTGATTTCCGAGATGGTTGTGAAGTCCAGTAAGGCGGTCATAACCGTATAGTTCCGCAGTTATCGGACTTTCAACGCGCGGTCCAGGTCCGATACGGAGTTTTGGTGTGCTCCCGTGAGCAATTGGGTTTTGAGATTGGTCCTACGTTTTTAGGTAATGTAGCGTTAGCGATTCTACTAGTTTTGGGTCTTACAGATCGTATAGAAAGTGGTTCAAGCTAATCTACTGATTAATTCAGTTTAACGCTCAATTAATTTTCATCTAATTTCTAAAGAATTCGGCCCTTATTGATTTCTGCCTGAGGTGGTAATCGGGTCTTTGTATGGATTTTTAATTGACATTACAATCTATCCCCCTTAAAGAAAATTTTTGTCCTTGAAATTAGTACATTTACATACTCCTCGAGAATCTGAGGGTAGTTCTTAAGGACCTCGGCTTCTATTTACCAAGTAGCCTCTTCCTCAGTATGATGTGTCCATAGTACATTCACCAACGAGATAACCTTACTGCGCAACACCTGCTCCTTCCTGTCTAAGATACGCGTCGGTCGCAGTACATAAGTAGCATATTCACTCAACTGTACCTGCTCCCATCTGATAATGTGGGAGGGGTCAGGAACGTATTTCTTTAGCATAGATACGTGAAATACGTTGTGTATGCCTACGAGTCTTGTGGGTAAAGCAAGGAGGTACACAACCACACCCACTCGGTTTAGTATCTAGAATGGGCCAATGAATCTCAACGTGAGCTTCCGCTTCTTTCCAAACAGAAGGACTCTCTTCATGGGGAAAACTTTCAGGAACACATGGTCCCCAACCTCAAACTCTAGCGGTCACTGCCTCGTATCAGCGTAACTCTTCTGTCTGCTCTGTGCCACAAGAAGTTGACGCCTGATAATGTCGATCTTCTCTGAGGTCGCCTGCACTAACTTGGGGCCAATCAAACTCTTCTCGTCAACCTCTACCCAGTAATGCGGTGCTCGACAGGGGCGCCCATACAATGCTTCGTAGGGGGCCATGTCAATACTTGCCTGGAAGCTGTTGTTATAGGCGAACTCCGTATAAGGAAGACAGTTATCCCAACTATCCTTGAAATCAAGCACACAAGCTCGCAACATGTCCTCTAACACCTGATTCACTCGTTCCATCTGCCCATCCGTCTGTGGATGGAACGCAATACTGAACTTCAGTTTCACACCCATTGCTTCCTGGATACGACTCCAGAAGATAGATGTGAATCGCGTGTCTCGATCCGACCGATATCCATAGGAACTCCATGCACACATACTATCTCCTTGATGTACAGCCTTGAAATGACGGTAAAGACCGCACTAGTTAAAGAAGGAATATACCAATATGTCCTAGAGGGGGGTGAATAAGACTTTTTAAAGTTTTTATGTTTTATTTAAAAATTCTACATCACTAATCCTGTGATTAAGCAAATATCAGAATTACTCAAATGTAACTCTACTGGCTTCCAAGCCTGGTAGAGGATCCAATGACAAACTATCTTAAAAGTAAGCAGTATGCAAGTTAGCTTATGATGGATATGACTGTCTGTGTAGGTGTGTGTAGTGTGATCAAATATTCAAATGAGGAAGTATTAAAGAAAATCACACAATCATAAAAATAACAGTCTCAAACACAGTCATTTTATAGTGGTTCGACAATAAGTCTACTCCACTCCCGGTAACCGTACTCAACCCTTGAGTGTACCGGATTTCATTAAGGAGGTTCCACAATGGTTCACCTCAAACCTAAGGTTTTAAATCAGGTTCATCTTCAACCTTTACGACCAACCTTTACGACTTACACTGAGGCTGACTGTTTATGCTCTCACGAGCAAGGGTCAACACAACGCACCCACTTTTAGGCACACTGGTCAAGGATCTTCCATAAGACCCTACTGGAGGTTTCTACACGGTTGACCTCAAACCCTAAGGTTTTACCCGGTTCACCTAAAACCCAAAGTTTTACTGGTTCACACCTAACCTGATGTTTATGTTCTTCACAGAGTAAGGGTCCACACAACGCACCCACCACGTACACTCCTGCCGAAGGCCTCCTTGAGGACTTCAAAGGGTGAGAACCAATTAAGACCCAATCCTAGAAAGGAATGATCACAAGTGTCCTCTTGGACTTTGGATACTTACAAATAAGCTGATGAGTCCCGTTTCGCACAATGCCGAAGATCTCCTCCTCCTTGTTGACGAAGAGTCTTCTGCTCCCTTGATCTGTAACACAAAATGATGTACCAATACTCAGCTTCGGGTTGGGTCAAGGTAAAGATGGAATCTTACTCTCAAAATATTTTTCTATCAGGAAGATAGAGCGATTCCAATCTTATGCATTCAAGGCATCCCAACTTAATGATTTGTCATTAAGGTAGTAGCTGGAGGATCCTTGAATGCGGAAGTTCATTCCCTAATCCACTCTATTGAATATCAATGATGAGGGTGGATTGGAGGATAAACTCCCTTCAGAGAAAGGGCTTTGGATATAAGATGTAAGTTGAAACACACAAAAGCTCTCTCTACTTTCTCTCACAGCAACAAAAGACAAGTCCTCTATATATAGGCAAAGAGTTCTAACAGATATACAATTGTCACATTTATGACAGAGTTCGATATCATCGAGCAGGTTCGATATCATCGAGTGTATACTCTCGATAACATCAATGGTCTGCTCGATGACTCGGACTCAATGTCATACGTTTTTGAAACTCTTTGCCGATTGGTCGATGAATCGAAATTATTGTCGATGTCATCGGATTTTGAACTCCGATTCCATCGATGACAGGTTCGATCCATCGACATTCGAAAAATGAGAGAGACTTGACTTTGAAATATTTCAGGTTTTCATGAATGATCGGGGAACCATCGAGATTATCAAAATTTGAATGTCGATGATATCGAGATCAGAGTCGAGGCATCGATAATTCCAGCGGATTTGTCTTTAAGCTTTCTGGACAGTTTATGACCTTGTTCGATGCAATCGACCTAGTGCCGATATCATCGATATTTGAATATCGATTCTATCGAAGGGCCTCCAATCATAGTTAAAAACAACTTGAAATATCTGCTGTGAGAAATGCACGCCCTCGATCAATATCATCGATGGACTTCCGATGTTATCGATATTTGATTTTAGATCATATCGGAAGAGCATCGATATATCAAAGGAATTTGAGATTTTCATTAAAAAACAGGGGCGCCAGAAATTTGCCTGTCGATCTTATCGAGCCACTTTCGATGGACTTGAGATTTGAATATCGATGATATCGATAGGGGAATCGATATATCGATAAATCAGTCCAAATGAGTATTTAGTTGTTGGACATTTTTAGTTCTTATATCGATGATATCGATAGGTGTATTGATACATCGATAAATCTGTCCAGATGAATATTTAGTTGCTCGACACTTTTGGTCCTCACATCGATAATATCATTAAGGTATCGAGACATCGACAGAGCAGGTCGATCATATCGAGAGTGTTCCGATAAAATCGACAAGACGAGAAAAACTTAGAGATTTTCCTATTTTGAAAAAAGTTTTCCCACCTTAAAACCCTATGATTTTTAACTTATTTTTAAGGGTTTTCTTCACCTGGTGTTTTGGGTCATGGGATGTGAGGCTTTAGTTTTACCTGTGAGGAGCTTGCACACATCCGGTTGAGGCAGACGCTTGAATTGATCTTCCTATCAGGATCTGTAGACACTCTGACTCAACATTCACGTAACTTGACAAACCAGGGCACTTTCAAGCCTGGCTAAATCGTCTGCTGAGTTTGAGACTCTAATGGGGAGAAAATGAGCCGATTTCGTCAATCGGTCCATGATCACCTAAATGGAGTCATGTCCCTTCCTCGTCTTCGGTAACCCTGAGATGAAATCCATAGATATGAAATCTCATTTCCATTCAGATATGGGCATGGGTTGAAGCAGTTTAGGAGGTCGGCGATGCTCTGCCTTGACCTGTTGGCATGTGAGACAACGAGACACATAATCTTCTATGTGGTCCTTCATATTATCCTACCAGTACGACCTATTCATGTCTCGATACATCTTTGTACTACTAGGATACATCACCGTCTTCGAATTGTGAGTGGCCTCTAGAACTTCCTTTCTCAAGTCATGAAGAATTGGGCAACCACGATAATGCAAACCCCCATCCGTACCAACTCTCCATTTAAAGTCTGCATCGCCACTAACTCGCTTTCTCAACTCTCCCAACCCTTCATCTTCCTTCTGAGCCACAATGATTCGGTCATCGATAAGTGTCTGAACACGAATATATGTGATGCTCTCGAACGGCTCCTCTACCGTAAGTTTCTGCTCAAAGTCTGGCATAAACTCTATCATATCTCACTCTGCTATCATCAGCGGAGCCGCAAATGCTCAATGTGTTTGCCACAAGGTTGGCCTTGCCAGGATGGTATGAGACCACGAACTTAAAGTCCTTCAAGGTTTCCATCCATCGTCGCTGCCTTATATTCAGGTCTCTCTGTGTGAATATGTATCTAAGGCTGTTGTGTTCGCAAAAGAGTTTGAACTCCTCTCCGTAGAGGTAATGTCTCCAAAGCTTTAATGTAAAGATGACTGTTGCTAACTCCAAGTCGTGCGTAGAGTAGTTCTCCTCGTGTTTCCTCAACTGTCGTGATGCATAGCGATGCATAGGCAATAACCCTATCTTCTGCATCAAAACACAACCCAAACTCACACGAGAGGCGTCGGTACATATCGTATACTTGACCCCTTGTTCTGGCAATACTAGCATAGGGGCGGACGTTAGCTTGTCCTTCAGTTCCTGAAAAGCTGCTTCTGCCTTCTCATTCTAGGCAAACTTAAGATCCTTCCGAGTCAGCTGAGACAATGGCCTGACTATCTTGGAAAAGTCCATAATGAATCGACGATAGTAGCTAGCAAGTCCCAGGAAGCTCATCACTTCTGTAACCGAACCGGGCTGCTCCAAGTCCTGAACTGCGGTCACCTTAGCAAGGTCCACCGCTATTCCTTCCTTGGACACCACATGTCCCAGGAACTTGACTTCTTCTTTCCAGAAGTCGCACTTCTTGTACTTAGTGAAAAACTAGTTCTTTCTCAGTGTATCAAAGACTGCTTGCAGGTGCTCCTCATGATCTTCCCGACGCTTAGAGTATATCAGGATGTCATCTATAAATATGATGCCAAATCGGTACAGATACGGCAAAAATACCCAGTTCATCAGGTCTATGAACACGGCCGGTGCGTTTGTGAGTCCAAACGACATCACAAGGAACTCATAGTGCCGAAAACTAGTCCTGAAAGCTGTCTTCTACACGTCCTCATCCCTGACGCACAACTAGTGATACCCTGACTGTAAGTCAATCTTCGAGAAATATTGTGCCCCCTTCAACTGGTCGAATAGGTCATCTATCCTGGGCAAAGGATACTTGTTCTTCACTGTCACTTGGTTCAATTAACGATAATCAATACACAATCGCAGTGATCCATCTTTCTTCTTTATGAACAACACGGGTGCTCCCCAAGGAGATACACTCGGTTGTATGAAACTTGCGTCCAACAGGTCGCCAATCTGTTTCCTTAACTCCTCCATTTCACATGGAGGCATGCGATAAGTCAGTAGTGAAATGGGTATCGCACCAAGCACTAGATCAATGGTAAAATCGATCTCACGCTGAGGAGGTAATCCATGTATTGTCCTGAACACGTCCGTGAAATCTCGAACTACAGGCGTATTCCTAAGTGTCAGACCATCAACAGCCTCTATTAAGGTGGCATAACAACTAACGTGGTAGGGCCAATTGACTTGAACTGGAAAAGTAAAGGCTGTGCCCTTAGGTGCACGGGCTGTCACCACTCTAGTATCACAATCAATCTCAGCCTTCATCTCGGTGAGCTAATCCATACTGAGGATAACGTCGTAATGATGTAGTGGGGCAACGATCATGTCAATGAGTACTGTCCTGCTTCTTAAGTCTATCGAACAATCCTTACACATCTTGGTAACGTCTGAAAAGGTCCTTGTGGCGGTAAGGATCCTCACCCCCTTCGTAGGAGCTGTATCCAAAAACAGTCGCTTGACTGCTGCGCATGATATGAGCTAGATAGTGGACCCAGTGTCCACCAATAAGAAGACTGGTGTACCTTATATATGTGTCGTGACTTCGAAAGCCATCGGTGCTGTAACTGCTGTCTCGGATGCCTCAGCTGCAAGTGAGTGCACCCGAGCCTGTTGAGAACAGTTTGGCTGCGGCACCATGGGCCGTTGGGGCGGCTTAAATTGAGGTGCAAGTGGCCAAAATGATGGATGTGCTGGTGCTGACCGTAGAAGCGGGGCTGCAATAACTTGAGGAAGCTGGCGGTTGATCCTTTGAGGTAGCGAGAAGCCGTTGTCCCTCATCTTGGTAAAACAATACGTATCAGAGTGGCCTGGCCTCTTGCAGTAGGTGCACCAAAATTCTGATCACCTCATCGAGATTGGTGGAGCTGTAAGTCTCAGAGGCGAGTCTGCACGGGGCCTCTTGCAAAGGAACCGCCTGCTCGGCAAATCCGGTTGAGGCCTTGGAACCATAGGCACACGTGTATGGGACAGCCTGTCCCCATCCTGATCAGCTCACAGAGACATGTCCACTAGCTCAGCGTAGTTGGATATGCTAGTGCAACACATCTTCTAGCGTATCTCGGGTCGCAGACCCTCAGAAAACTGACGCATTCGCATCGCTTGGTCTGCTAATATCAAGGGGAGCATATTTGGTCAGCTTCATGAACCTGTTATCGTACTCTGCTAATGTTATCCCTCCCTGACGGAGGCGAAGAAATTCACTCTCCTTCTCATTATGGTACATGAGGGGAAAGTACTTCTCATGGAAGTGTGTCTCAAAAGCTGCCCAAGTCCACACGTAACCAGGAGTAACGGTCCGAAGGACGCTGTCCCACCAGAGACTGGCCTCCTTCTCAAACATGTAGGTGATCAACTCCACCTACTCTTTCTCAGTGCAGTACAGTGGATTCAGCATCTTAGAGATGCGGTCAAGCCAATACTCGGCCTCCTCGGGTCTATGAGTACCCGTAAAGTAGGAAGTCAGAAGCGTTGGAATCGCTCAAATAGGCCGTTAGCACCCACGTTTCTAGTAGGGTGCACAAGTGGTGCAGGTGGAACTAAACCCTTGCTCTGGGCAAGGGCCCCTGCGATGGTGGCCAAAAACTATTGTTGGTGCTGTTGCTGCTACTACATCAGGAGCATCATCTACTCCAACCTATCAGGAGGAGGAGCTGACTATGATACGGGAGGCGTCGAGGTAGACGCACGGTTCTGCTGAGAAACCGGTGGTGCAATAAGTGGTGCAACAGGTGTCGGTCCATTGGTGAGGCCAGTGGCCAGCTGTGAATCCGGCATATTCTCGTGATTCGGGCCCAAGCTGCATATGGCTATCGCTTAGGGGAGGTGCCCCGTCAATCGAGTCACCAAGTGCGAGACGTGTCGTACTCCGTGTGACCTTAGGTGGCATTCCCTATATACAACATAGGGTGCAACCCATGTCAGATTCAGCATAAGAACATACACTCATCCACACATCATTCACATTCCAACTCAAAAGAAGCTTCATGCATTTCATTTACCGAAATTTATCACAATACATGAGGTATAGTTTTACATGAATTATGACAGAAGATGCATGTGAGCTAATCCACCAAAGCTTTAAACACTAAACATACTAACAACCAAACAAGTCTACTAAGGCTAGTATAAAGGAAGAGTAACGGTAAAGCAAACTAAAAGATGACTACACATGTGACTAGTCGTCCGAATCTGGTGATGGCGGAGGGGCACCCTTGTCCTATAGACAACACAAGATAGCCCTGAGGGTGCGAGAGACCTTGCTAAACTTCCGCTTCGTGAAGGCTTGATTCTCTTCTAACTTGGCTTGGGTCACCTTGACCTCCTATCACAGGGCAACCTGGTCCTCCTCAATCTGAGCCAAGCGGGCTTCTAAAGCAGCTCGATCATGGTGGAGCTCATGTGCAGCAGTAGGAGAGCCCTCATCAGTGTCTTGTGCCTCCTCTTCTTCTTCCTGATCTCCCCCTGACCCACTGCCCTCATCTTCACTGTCATCCCCACCACTTCCTTCTTCTTCGTCGCCACTTTCTTCCTCACCTTCGCTTTCCTCGACATCTTCACTTTCTTCTTCTGTATCATCACTTTGCTCCTCAAGGTGAGATTGGCGTCACCTTTGGCCGATGCCCATGTTATCGAGCGTGTTTTTGTTGATAATGTGGATCGGGGCAACTTCCTCCATATGGAGTCGAAAACAGTAGCGGCGGGCTATCTTACAAACAAGTCGACCAAAAGGCAGAGAGGAGCTCTTCCTATTAGACCGTGCAGTGCGGATTATCTGGGATAGGACAAGAGTAGGCAGATATACTTTTTCTCCTTGCCTGACTCTATATAAGAAATCCACCATGAACCTTGTGCATTCGGTGCGATTACTCCACCTAGGATACACGTTATATGTGCATATGTGGTGGAGCAGGCGGAAGTCGGCTTTCATCTTGGATGAAGCGAGAATATTTTCCCGCCTCCAATGCTCGAGTCGGCCACATAGAAAACGGGTGCGGAGTCTCTTCTCTCACTTACTAGTGAGGTTCTTCTCACTAGCATGCACCACACCTCTTTCAACTCCCATAATGTGGGCAATCTCGTTTACACCAACTATGATCTCCTACCTTCCTAGAGGGATAGTAAACTATAGAGGCTTCAATAGTGGATTTCGAATGAGGGCGTAGAAAGTACGCACAGTGCCTTCGCTTGCATGAGTGTTCCCTTCAAATATGGGACCCCACCCATTATCTAGGAGAAAATTGATGGCTGGATACATCCCAAACATCTTCTCATCAACATGCGCCTCAAATACGACCTTACGGCTGTAGAACTTACCCAGATTGATGTTCAACAGTAGCGATCTCTCCAATGGAATGTGAGGATCGAGGTCCCGCTTGGACCTTCGTTCACGCTCGACACTCGTACTGGCTTCGGCGTCTGCCCTTCTTGTAGTACGGCATGGTCGGCTGGCCCGACCTCATCTGGGGCCACTCTCTTCTTTCGGCCATGAGAGAAAGGAGCGTAGGGATCGAGAATATGGTGGTAACAATTTCAAAGAAAGCCATTGGAAGTGGGAATGCTTGAAGGATGAGATGGGTTGATGGGTTTGAAGGGTTGTGAGCCACAAAAGAGGGCCTTTGTGCTCAAATGGGTGGAAATAGGGGAGCTAGAAAGATGAAAATGATGGTTTCAAGACAATGGAGGTGGGTAGATGTAATGGGTAGAGGACTTGGGAGATTATGAGACACAAAAGAGGGCTTTTGTGCTCCAATGAGTGAAAATAGTGAAGGTGGAGGGATGAAATTGAGGAATGGGGAGGTAATGATGAATAAGGAAGAAGATTTTGAGGTTTAAAAGGTATGGATGCAAGGATTTGAGAGGGAAAGGAAGATTTGAGGGATTTATGAGCGAAAATGGAGCGGAGGGGGCTTACAATGGGTGAAAACAATCCCAAAAAGGGTAAAAAGAGGTGGTGGAGTGGCCCCACACGTGTGCTAGGGCCCACCGAGCTGGGCGGTGGGCAGTGCGCCGCCGATCGGGCGGTGCCACCGCCCGGGCGCTGTGGAGCCGGGCGGTGCGCCTTTGGACCGCCAGCGGTGGCTCCACCTGGGGGCAGTGTCCACCCCTCCCCAAGGTGTTGAAAATACTTGGGACCCCCCCTGGGTCCCTCTGTAAATTGCGGTGTGGCCCCCACATCCATCTGAGGCACCTTTGGACTTCATCTCTCACATTCACGCTTTTGGGGTGTTTTGAGTGTGGGATTTACTGAATTATCATCCAACCTCATCTATTGACGATTTAGAAAGGGATTGGGAATTTTTTCACATGATCTTATACACCTACGGGGTGAAATTCAACGGTTAATTTCACTTCAGCGGTTATATAATCACCGACGGGCGAAACTTAGGAACCTAGGTTCATTCCTACATTTTAACGATCCCTCCTAAGTCAAAGTACGTCAGTGTGGATCGTGTTACCATAATCCAAGTCCAGTTTAATCCAAATCATGCTCTGATATTAACTTGTAATGCCCCGAAAATCGGGGGTGGAGTAGAAGCTCAACTCCTAAGTTTTAACGCATCCCTTATGCAACATAGATAATGATGATTAAATGTTGTCCGTATTAGTGCATTAAACATGAATGAGATTATACGAAATCAACATATCATACTCTAGAGACAATTGAATTACGCAAGCGGAAGACTGTGATAAGTATATAAAACATATAAGTGGTTGTAGGTCCCTAGAGTATGAACATGGTACCAGGCTAAATAACTACATGTTTAGTTCCAAAATGTACAAAATATAAAATGTAAATGTTTAACTATTCCATATCCCTGTAGCCTCGATGATGCAACTCCAGGTCTATGCAAACCCGCAAGAGAGTTGCAAGTAGGAGAACTCCTCATCATCGTAGAAGTCCAGCTCCAAATCGTAAGCCACATCATCATCTGCAACTACAACAAGAGTCTGGTTAGTGTTTTAAAACACCGTCCCAGAGTGGGAGAGAGTGATCAACTCAGTGGAGCTATAAGGCAAAGGTTAACATGTTATTAATTCAATCAAGCAATAATGATAAAGCAATACAACAAGCATTCCTAAGTACTCTGGTTAATACAAGGGTGATATACGATAATGATGCATGCCCTCACCTGCACTCCCACTGCGACATCATCTCACGATCGCAGCATGCACCCCTTCCTCTGTGCTCAACTCCAACGCCAAAGGCACATGCAAATGTGGTGCATGTACGTGATTAGCCAAGTTCTTAATTAGACTTATTCATACAATAGGTTTGGGAAGCTAAGGTACCTCCCTTTATATTATTTACCCAAACGATGATCCATCTAGGGTCGTCAATCCTAGGTAATTGCATACGATAGGTAAGTTATAGGGCAATGTCACCCCTAATTTAAAAGCAGTAGACAGGCAAGTTCAGGTCATTATGAAGAGGCTCGTCACCTCAACTTAGGCCTTAGTTTATACTCGAGGTCACTACGGGAAAGGCTCGTCACCTTAGCGTAGACTGATAGCTTTAATATAGTGTCTTATACCACCGTATTCGGCTCATGAGTTTGGTTTGTTCACTGGACACTACGGGGAGGCTCGTCACCCCAATATAGGTCGACAACTCGACCACGATGTCTCATACCACAATGCCCGGCTCATGAGTCTTAGCGGATCAAGGTACCAAGGTTAAAGTACATGTTAACATACGTAGGCATTCATCCATAAATCACATAGTAGTAAGATAGGTTACATGAAGGAAGCTGTAACTATAGATAAAGTGATTGAGAATCCTATCTCAACACTCTCTTTAAAAGCATTTCGACAAGCATTTTCTCATTCAGGCATTTTTTCGAACACTTAGACTTTACATATCAATATACATGTAATATATTGGTTATAACATATATTATGGCAAGGCCTTTCACAAAGGAGTTGTCACACATACCACAATCATGTACTTATAATCTAATGATCATGGTAAGTACAAATCCAAATTCCATATTCATTCAAACATTTCAACAAACACATGAATTGCATTATAATCAACATAGTATATATATGTGTAATACGCGAACACATCGTATCTTAACATATGTGATAGCAATCAAGTCAGTCATAAATCATTAACTGACATTGAAAGCCTTGAAAACCATAACATAAATGTTTATAGTTCGCACTTTTTGCCGGTAAACTAGAATCGAACTCAGTTTGAACACTAAGTTTTTGTCTACGGCACAACGACAACCTATAACATGAAATAGGTTAGCTATTTCATCATTTACCCTATTTGGATCCCTAAAAAGATTAGGGTTAGTATTTCTTACCCAAGGACGAAGTCGAAATCGAGGGAATAACGATACGGGTAGGCTGATTCGGCACGTGGAACGACAGGGAAGAATCCCAACAACTATCTCTCTTTCTCTCACTTCTCCTCACCTTTTTCCTTCTCTTTTCTCTCTTCTCTCTCTTACGGTTTAGAAATTCATATGGAAGGAGAGAGGGGTGGGTAAAGGGTCTTATATAGGCCTAGAACTAATCTCAATGGCCGCAGGGCCTTGGTGTACTTAGGATATAGTCAAAGGTTGGTTGTTTTTGGCCAATGGAGCTCATTTGAAGGCCCCATGAGTAATAGTATGATAAGTTAAAAAGCCCATTATCATCGTTATGTGGGACATCCAATGGAAAATTACTTTACACTAAAGGATATGTTGCGAAGGATGATAAGACAAGGTGAGATGGTGATGAAAAAGAATGAGAAGCGAGATAAGAAAGTGACTGTCGACATTTGCAAGAGATTCGTTCAAAATTTGGAAAGACAAAGGGAAGACTGTTGTGACAAGAGAACGGCCAGTTACAATAGATTCTATTACAAGTTCTCGTTATAATTCATGATTTTTTGGATCATCTTTTGAAGAAGTCAGTAATGACTTAGCCTTTATTTGCCAAAGAAAGATGAACCAGTCAAAGAATTCATTAGTCGATGGAGAACCCTGGGGGCACCAAGTTTACAGTTGGTGAAAGAAAAAAGAGAAGGAATCAAGTTATGCATGGGATGCATAAGACCAGACATTGCATTGAATCTTATTGGTTTGAATATACACACCTTTCAGGATCTAATCAAAAAGGCTGGTCATGTAGATCACTTCAAAAATAGAGTCTTATAAAGGTGAGATATTGAGAAATTTTAAAAGAACTTCAATTAGTATCACAGAAGAAGAAAGAAAGATGAAGAATCAATAAGATGAACTGAGGAAATCTAGTAGAAGAGATATGAATAAACATATAGCCAAGAGAATAAAGAAAGAATTTGGATAGTCCAAGGATTATGGGAGATATTTGTTCGAAGAAGATGACATACTTCTTATGCTGAACAAATTATTGGCAATAGAGAAGATCAAATTGTCATGGCCAAAACATCCAAAGGAGATGAAGAAAATAAGTGAAAGTGACTATTGTTATTATCATTGTTTCCTCGGACATCGAACTGAGAATTGCTTCAAACTAAAGAGTATATTACAAAAAATGATTGATAATGGTGAAATAATCATAAGAAAAGCATAAGATATTAGAGAGGAAATAAGAGCACACAAGCCTGATTGAAGCGACTTTTCATATCTACGTAATCGGGATGCAGGTGTATAAATATTCACGAAATTGAGGGCAACTCTAATCTCGGATAATCCGTGTGCAATGATAAGGCATCAATATATTTGTCGAAATTCACCGCATCAAGATGTATTGCCTTGAAGATCACTGTGATTTTGATTACAAAGATTATCAGTACAATGCTTCCTAATCAAAAGGGGGCAAGACAAGTAGAAAGGGATGAAATAGTTTCAAAAGGCGAAGCCATGTATTTGTCCCCGAACATGAATGAATAAAAAGGCCAATTTCTAAGCATATCAAGTTCAAACATATTATCGTCAAGCGTTGACGATTATTGTTGGATCAACAAAAACTACCACTACCATTGCCATACCGCTGATGCGAAGATTATTCTATTATCGAAGTTGATATTATTGCCAAGTTGATACTCCATTCTGATCAAATTTTATAATATCATCAACAACAGCAGGGACGATATATCAATTATCGATTTATTATCTTCAGTGAAGCTTATATGGTCAACTATATATATAAATATCACAACAACGATAACAGCTTATCATTTAAGGCAGCCTAGCCAAGCCTATACGGCCAACTATGCATAAGACCTATATATATATATATATATATATATATATATATATATATATATATATATATATATATATATATATATAATTTGGGCAGCAGTGAGAAGCTAGTGGCCCTAAAAAGCCCGTATAGGCCATCACATGCATACCCATGGGTAATAGTATAATAAGTTAAAAAGCCCTCCCATGCATACCCATATGTATATGGAGCCATCGACTAAAAGCCTTAAGTGGCCAAAAAGTCCACAACGACTAGTCA
The DNA here is from genome assembly GCA_021015155.1 of Magnolia officinalis. NCBI lineage: Eukaryota > Viridiplantae > Streptophyta > Magnoliopsida > Magnoliales > Magnoliaceae > Magnolia > Magnolia officinalis. The sequence goes on along the minus strand of JAJHSJ010000007.1, from coordinate 57,555,952 downwards.
CGCGTGAGACCAATGTCGTCTGTACAGCTTCCGGCAGCGTCATGGGGAAGGAAGAAAATGCCCTCCCGTGAATGGGTCCGACCTTGCAGATAAAGAAAAAGCGGACAACAATGTGCGATCTTTGGCCATTGTCCATAGATAGGCCAACCATGCATAAGACCCCCCGGATCCCTGGTTTGATTTCAATAGTAACTCATGAGGAAGGGTTTTTAGCCTACTCATTAATGGACTGACGGCCTTGGATTTGGTACCCGATGGTAGCCTTGAGCGCCTCATGAACTCTATAGAGTTACTGCAGCCAACCCTGTGCGTAAATCCCATCGAGTTCACAGCCCCGGTAGCTTCACTAGGTCCCTCTGATGGATCGTGATTTGTGAACTCCCCGGCCACGACAAGTCCAGCCAACTCATGAGGGCTATAGCGACCATTCGTGTAAGACCCTACTCCAACATGAGTCTAAGAAACTATGCTTGCTCCACTACTCAAGAGCTTAAACTGTGTGTGAAAATGTTCAGTCTAGCTAAGTCCAGTTCAGTCCAGTTAAGTCCATTTCAGTCTAGTTGAGTCCAGTTCAGTCAAGTTCAGTTAAGTCAAGTCATATACAAACAAAGTATGATAAGTTAAAAAGCATATTAGCTCGAGCTTAAACTATGTGTAGCATCAAAATGTTGTAGATACATTGATGATCGCGTGAATGCATATGTTCACCTTTTTACCTAAGATATACTCAAATATGCAAATTGTCTGATATGATCTCATAAATCATAAACATTTCATGTTTAGATTAAACAAACATACAAAATGCATTTCTTTTGAAACAGGTTCGGACTATAAACATTTCATGTTTAGATTAAACAAACATGTAAAATATAGCTCTTCTGAAATGGATCTAGACCACAATAACGTCAAGTTTGATCAATATGTTTACTACTTTTTATATAAAGTCAGAATGCTTCAAGATCAATTATGGGCCTTTAATTGCGATATGTTTATCCTTCTGAAGAAGACGAGTCTTCAATTATAATATGTTTATCTTTCTGAAGAGGGGGACAATGTCTTTCTGCTTCTCGCCTTTCTGATGGCAAAGGAGAGTTATCTCGTAAAATTTGCAAGGGTGGAGGGGGATGGAGTTGCAAGAAACCATCATTTTCTTCTAAAAATCTCGAAGACTCAAGGGTATTCTTCAAAGGAGTGTCAAAGGCTATCCATCCTTCGAGAGTATCGACAGGCTTCATTTTAGAAATAATATTTTCTGAAGAAATCTTTATGCAAAATTGGCCTGGAGAGGGGTCACGGTCTATTTCTTCAAAGTAATCGATGTCTTGGTCTTTCTGATAATCTTTTAGGCGAGGAGGAAGAATCCATATAGCATGATCTACCGGGTAATAGTTGTCTACCAAGTAATACTGGTGAACCCACCAACGCATCCAGCAATAAGAAGCACTAAATGGATAATTATAGCCAGGAATTATGAAATGTGATTCGGTATGAACATTTAAAAGCTGCTTCCATATCAAAGCCCAATTATATGGCCCGACTCCGTAACTTCTCATCTCTCTAGTGACAATATCTCAAGTCTCCTGTACAGTTTGATCGAATCTAAACTGGCGAGTAAATCTACTTGGATAGTAAGGTTCACGCCATAATATACTACCTTCTCTCTAAGGAAGAGTACTAGACCTGATAGAGACAAGAAAAGAATGCTTGCTAAATGAGATGGAATCATTATTAACGACTGATACATCTTCGGGAGAACTAGTAAATGGAAATTGATGAAAATCGATAGGATCATTGCTTTTTATCTTCCTAGTGACCCAGCCATTCGAATTTTCAATCATCTTTCTGAGTTGAAAATGTTGAAGAGGGAAGTCGATCAGGGTTCGAATACGCTCTTCCAGAATAAAAAAACGTCCAGGGGAAGTACGCTCCTATCCAGCTGATGAAGAAATGCCAAAGAGCACAAATAGAAAAGGATTCGAAAGAAGGATCTTTAGAACTAGCCCCAAAAGCGTGATATAGAGAACACATAACTGAAAGAGTTAGTGAATATTTTTGGCCCTCACCATTGCACTTGTGACCACGAAGAAGGATGGCCTGATGATATCTATCTGTTCAGAATTTGGAAATATTACCAAGCTAAGCCAGTAAGCTAAAAGAAAGTAGCTAGTTTGCAGGAAGAACTGTATTCAGTGGTATTCTTGATGCCCTTGTGAATGGTCTTGAGTTCTTGATGGTTATGGCCTGCAAAAATGTCAGAGCGAAGATACAGTTATTAAAGCAAGACATGCAAGATCAAAATTTTGAGAAATAGAAGACAGGAAGAAGAAAGTATACTGCAACTTTCGAGAAAAATGGGCTAGCCATTCAAGAGAAGTAATGTGATTAGGCCGAGGAAAATTAGCAAGGGCACTGAAACGTTCAAGTGTGGTCTTCTAAATCCCAAATTTATCGTTCCCTGTGGAAGTTAGAGTAAGCTCTCCATTAGAAGGTACATACTGAAAAGGCCAAGCTATATGTCCTGGGGGGGGGGGGGGGTGAATAGGACTATGCCAATTTAAAATAAAAATCAGTGGAAATAAAATAAACCAATAGCCTTACAACTTGAATCAATTCACAAAGCTAAATTTAAATCACCTTGATAAATAAATATCGAGAGATTGATGCAAATTCAGTTCTAAGGACAACCTTACACCATAATCAACAAGGGCTTATGGTAGGACAACCTTATTTCTAGAACCTCTTTTGGATCAAGGACTCAATATTAATATAAGTAAATGAAATAGCAAGGAATTGAATTTAAATGCAGAAGTAAGATCTAAATTATTACAACAATCCCCACACTTGCTTGAAATGTAAATAGTTACAACATTCACATCCACTTGTACATTCCACAAGATCGAATGATAAAAGATATGAAAATTAAGCAAGCATTCAAACCACAAGTCAAAGAGTTATAGTGGTTCGCTTGTGTGTACACCAACTGTTTTCCAACAGCCACACAAAAAGCTACTCCACTCCTAATATCCTCACACAGGGGATATTAGCGTTCACTAATAAATAGGTTTTCACAGGTTCACCAAAAACCTTTACAATTGTGTCTTTTTCTCTTGGGCTTACACAATCCAAAAACCCCTCTTTTCTGAGTTTTCTGGTTTTCCTCAGACAACCAATACAATGAGATTTTTCTGGCTTAACCTCAAACAAAACCAAAAGTAAATGAATTTTACAGAATTGTAAAATACCTGGATTTCTCCTTTTTCGTAGCAGCCCGGTAGAACCAATCGGAGTAGATGATTTGAATGTCAAAGTTCAATTTCCAATACTCACATTCATAAGGTTCTAAGTTCTAATTGATTTTAGATTTAACTCGTTGGGCGTAGCTAAATTTGATTTTGATTCCAAGAAGAAGGAATAAGATAATTCCTCTTTTCAAATAAGATTGGAATATAGAAACAAAATCAAATTAAATAAGCTAGCAAAAAGGAATATTAAATAAGCACAATCTAGCTTAAAATAAACACAAACTTATCTCAGAGTGATCACTTGAAAATTTCTTGAATTGAATAGCGTTGAAGTTATAAAACTCTGAATTTCGTGTTCAATTTATAGAAGCAGAAATCGCTCCTACGACTGGTCTTAGAAACCTACGACTGTCGTAGCTCTAAAAGATTTTTGAAAAAATAAGCGCGATCTTTAAAAACGTTCTACGACTGGTCGTGAGTACCCTACGACTGGTCGTGGGTCACCTACGACTGGTCGTAGATTCCTACGACTGGTCGTAGGACCAGTGATTTCGTTGCTGGACTTTAAGTCGTAGCTCCACGACTGGTCGTGGACGAGTCGAAGCCACACCTACGACCGGTCGAAGGACCTCCAGGACTGGTCGTGGGCGTACCAAAAATTCCGAAAAATCTTCAACTACTTAGGACTGGTCGTGGAATTTCTTGGACTAGTCGAACCAATGCTAGGACTGGTCGAACAAGAGCTAGGACTGGTCGTAGAATAGACCAACCTTGTGTAATTTAAATATTTGATTAATGTATCCAAAGTGACCTACTTAAAGGGTCAACCTAAGGTCATTCAAACCTGAACCATGTCGTATGGACATTGAACTTCAACCATTCAACGAATGTAGATAATTTGAATTATATCAGGCTTGAGATCTTGAACCATATCATGCTTGAGATCTTGAACCATATCATGCTTGAGATCTTGAACCATATCATGCTTGAGATCTTCATCAACATAGAACTACTTCATGCGTTGTTTCTTTAGATTTGAATTTCAACATCGTAGCTTCTTGAGGCTTCAACATGTAGCTTTTTGAGGCTTCAACATGTAGCTTTTTGAGGCTTCAACATGTAGCTTCTTGAGGCTTCAACATGTAGCTTTTGAGGCTTAACATGTAGCTTCTTGAGGCTTCAACATGTAGCTTCTTGAGGCTTCAACATGTAGCTTTTGAGGCTTCAACATGTATCTTCTTGAGGTGTCTTGAATTCCAATAAATGATCATACAAGTACAGAACACCGATAGATGTTTTGGCACACAAAATTTGACAACCAAAGGAGCATGATATAACATACAATCTCCCCCTTTGTCAAAATTTGTGACAAAACACTCAAATAATAATACTTCAATTTGAAACGAAGTACTCTCACTACATATTCACAACAAGTTCAACAATAGAGAAGCATGCACAGATATATATGATAAGAAATAACTAGCATCATTCTCATAACTACCCCTGAGAAGCTTAACTCCCCCTGAGTAATAGGTACCCCTGAAAAGCTTAACTCCCCCTGAGTAATAGATAATAGGAGCACACAACTCCCAAAACTTCTCCCCCTTTTTGTCACAAAATGACAAAGGAAGAAGGGCAGCAAAAATAATGAATATAGCAGTTAGTATATAGATTCAAGAGAGCTTTAGTGCATAATTCAAAAAGTCAGTGAGTATGTAAAGTTAAAAACAAATATTACAGACTTAGAAACATTCAGTCAGAACCAGAGGATGGAGCAGGATTAGAAGGATCAATTTTGTGTAAACCCTTAGCAATCCGCCTCATATATTTGCGAAGATAAGAGAATTGCGTGTCTTGTGAAACACGAATTTGAGCCACTTGCTCTTGAAGGGAATTCAATCTCTCATCAAAATCAGAGGGCTGAAAAACAGGATCATCAGCCGAGTCTGACTTAAGTTCTTCAAATAAATCATCCATATTCACGTCTTCAGTAGGATCACCAGCTTGTCCTGCATCTCTTGCTTCAGCACCACCGCCACCAGCATCCACTTGGCCATCAGCCAATTCTAAAGTCATCTTGTTAAGATTTGAATTATTAAAAGGAAGATGATGGATGGGTTTTTCTCTAGTAGGCATAGCAACGAGCATATGATTTGCCAGCATAGTCAACAAATAACCAAAGGGTATATCACTATGTCCAGGATGTTGACGAGACAGAATAATGGAATGACAAATTAAGGAAGGTAAACAAATTTTTGCACCAGAGATGACAGAATGAACTCATGCACACGCCATGAAGTGAGTTCGGTTTTATTGCCAGCACGAGGATAAAGATTAGAGATGAAAATCCTATGTAGTACTCTGTGTCTGGGTAACAAAAATCTTGAGGGAAGTGCATGACCTTTATGAGTCCAATGAACATCCAAATTACATAAATCTCTAGTAAGCATTCTACGTTCAGATTCAGAGAGACATGTCATGTAAAATATTAATTGGAATGCTCTCATCATTGACAGGTATTTCCATAATATCAGCAATCAAATGTCGATCCACTACAAACAGTCCTTCTTGAGTATCAACTTTAAAAATTAAATTCTCAAGAGAAAAATCACAGATACATGCAAACATGGATTGGGCAATGGACTGGTATGCAGGTCCACCCCAATGCAAGATGTTATCCCATCCCACAGATTCCAACAGAGGAGGGATACCATATGAAGCAATGTGATTAACATTCATAGGACGCTCAACAATAATATTTCACATACGCAAATCCCGAACATTTGGAGGATCATTTTCGGGAGACCGAAGATGACGTTGTACAATAGAAATTGATCTAGAAGAAGAGGGACCTCTAGTAGTTTTCTTTTTACCTCTAGCATCCATTTTTAATGGAGGATTTCAATGAAACAACAAGATGCAAGATAGAAGAGATGAGGTTTTAATAGATCAGATTTTTCAAGATAAAACCCCAATCTTGCAATGAACGACCCAATAGATTCAACAAGAGAGTGATTTGAAACACTAATATCAAGAATCTATAATAAAAATGCAAAGGAACCACTAACCTTGAAGAACTAGGAAGGTGGGTTCGACCGGTCGTAGCTAGAGCCGTTGGTGGGAAAAAAGAAATGAGGAAGAAGAGTCAAAATCCCCAAATTAAAGTGAAATCCCGAGTTTCACGACCGGTCGTGTACGTGTTCGACCGGTCGTAGCACGACCGGTCGTGTACACTCACGACTGGTCGAGTACGACTCAAAATTTGCAAATTTTTTTTAAATAAATTTCAAATTTAAGCAAATAAATCATCAAACTTATGTACATTATGATACACTAAATCATGCAAATTCAATTTAAATTGCACATACCGAGATCAAACTTTAATTTATTAAACCTGCTTTTGTCGAGCGGTTTAGTGAAAATGTCAGCAAGTTGAGTCTCGGTTGGAATATAATCCAAACATATTACCTTTTCTTCCACTAATTCACGAATGTAATGAAATCTAATATCAATATGCTTAGTACGTGAATGCTGAACTGGATTTTTAGAGATATTTATTGCACTGGAATTATCGCAAAATAAAATCATAGAATCCTGAGTAATTCCATAATCGCTCAACATTCGTTTCATCCAAACAAGTTGAGTACATGCATTTCCAGCAGCAATGTATTCAGCCTCAGCTGTTGATAGCGATATAGAACTTTGCTTCTTACTAAACCAAGAAACAAGACAATTTCCAATGTAGAAACAACCACCACTGGTTGATTTCCTATCATCAATGTTTCCAGCCCAGTCAGCATCTGCATACCCAGCTAATTGAACATTAGTCTCATGTGGATACCAGAGACCTAGTTTAGTAGAACTTGCGACATATCGCATAATCCGCTTAACAGCAGTTAAGTGAGATTCTTTAGGATTTGATTGATAACGAGCACAAATACCAACACTCAAGGCTATATCTGGTCTACTAGCAGTCAGATAAAGTAAACTACCAATCAAACTACGATACAATTTAGGATCCACATCATTACCTGCAGAGTCTTTAGAGAGTCTCAAAGTTGTACTCATAGGAGTATCAAAATTTTTACCTTTCTCAAATCCAAATTTCTTGATTAAGCACTGAGCATATTTGGTTTGAGAGATAAAAATTCCATCAGGTTGTTGTTTTACATGCAACCCTAGGAAATAGTTTAATTCACCAACCATGCTCATTTCGAATTTAGACTTCATCAAATCTGCAAACTCAACAGTCATATTAGTACAGGTTGATCCATAAATAATATCGTCAACATATATTTGAACCATTAGAATATCATCGTTATACTTCTTAACAAAGAGTGTCTTATCAACACATCCCATCTGAAAATTATGACTTAGTAAAAACTTAGTCAGTTTTTCGTACCATGCTCTGGGAGCTTGTTTCAGACCATAGAGAGCCTTCTTAAGACGATACACATGATCAGTAAATTTAGGATCTTCAAACCCTGTTGGTTGTTCAACATATACCTCTTCATGTAAATCACCATTCAGAAAGGCACTCTTTACATCCATTTGATAAATTTTAATCTTTCTAAAACATGCAATGGAGATAAAAAGTCTGATTGATTCAAGACGAGCTACAGGGGCAAATGTCTCATTATAGTCAATACCTTCAATTTGCGTATATCCCTGTACAACTAGTCTTGCTTTATTTCGAATGATATTTCCAAGTTCATCAGATTTGTTTTTGAAAATCCATTTTGTTCCAATAATATGTTTATCTTTAGGTCTAGGAACAAGATACCAAACATCATTTCTGACAAACTGATTAAGCTCTTCTTGCATCGCAAGAATCCAGTTTTCATCCGAAAGTGCTTCTTTTACGTTAACCGGTTCAATCTGGGATGTAAAGCATACGTAATTACATATGTCCTCTAATTGTCTACGAGTGCGCACACCAGTGAGAGGGTTTCCAAGTATTTGAGAAGTTGGATGATCTTTAACAGTCCTAAATTCAGAATTAGGTTCACTTGGTGAAGTTTCTTGTTTTTCAAGTATAAGCACTTCATCATTATCTGAACTAGGAACAGGTGTATTCAAAAGATCGTCAATCACAACATTTATTGACTCTTGAATCACACCGGTCCTGTTGTTCAGAACACGATATGCACGACTGTTTAAAGAATACCCTAAAAAGATCCCTTCATCACTTTTAGTGTCGAATTTTCCCAAATTTTCGCGGTCACGCAAAATATAACACTTACTGCCCAAAACTCGAAAATATTTGACAGAAGGCTTTTTCTCAAACCACATTTCATAAGCCGTTTTATTATTAGATTTACAGATATAAACACGGTTAATAATGTAGCAGGCTGTATTCACTGCTTCAGCCCATAGATTTCTAGGGAGCTTCATGCTATTTAACATAACATTTCCCATTTCTTGAAGCACTCTATTCTTCCTCTCGACAATTCCATTTTGTTGAGGAGTTTTAGGTGAAGAAAATTCATGCGATATTCCCTGATCGCTATAGAATTTCTCAAAACCGCTATTTTCGAATTCGGATCCATGATCACTACGGATCTTGTTGACTTGAGAACTTTTTTCAGTTTGAATCTGTTTTATAATCTTTTTCACTTCATCAAGGGTTTCTGATTTGTCTCTCAAGAATGAAACCCAAGTGAATCTTGTATAATCATCTACAATAACTAAGATGTATTTTTTGCCACCTCGACTTTCCGTTCTTGTTGGTCCTATAAGATCCATGTGGAGAAGCTCGAGTGGTCTTGTGGTGGTATTGGAGTTCACCTTTTTGTGAGAGCTCCTAGTTTGTTTACCATGCTGGCATTCACCACAAATCTTGTCTACTTTTTGCATCTTAGGTAGACCTCTAATTAGTTCACCTTTGCTCAATCTGTATAAATTTCGATAGTGTACATGTCCGAGGCGTTTATGCCATAATTCTGTCTCATCGGTATGGACCATGTAACACGTTTGTTTAGATGAGCTACTATCGCTTACTATATAGCAGTTTTCAGAAGTTCTGCGACCAGTTAATATTACAGAACCCTTTTCATTTATTATTTCACAACCTTGATTAGAAAATTTAACATTATGGTTGTTATCGCATATTTGAGATATGCTCAACAGGTTGTGTTTTAACCCTCAACATATAAAACATTTTTAAATAAGGGAAGGTTATAGAGTTGGACCGTACCTTTGCCAATAATCTTGCAGTTGCTACCATCACCAAATGTGACTGACCCATCAGTCATATCTTTAAGATCGGTGAATAGTGCTTTGTCGCCTGTCATATGTCTGGAGCATCCACTGTCTAGGTACCATTTCGAATGGCTTATAGCTTTGAAAGCAGTGTGAGCAACCAAACAGACAGCTTTAGGAACCCATTTCAGTACAGTTTTAGGTTTAGGAGAATAATTGGTCTTCTTATGTTTATAGTTGTAGGAGTGACCTACAGAATTAGATTTTAATAGCTCCTTAAGTAAATCAATAATTTTTTCAGCTAGTGGGTTTGAATCTGATTTTTAAAATAGCTGCTTTTGGGTTTAGGAAAAGTTTTTGTATTTTTAGAAAAAACTTGACTAGTACCTTTTCCTTTTGAATTAGAAGTCTCTCCTTTCACAAAATTGGAAGGAGTATTCTTCTGTTTAGGAGATGTGTTTTTATCATAACCCAACCCGGATCGATCGCCACATTTTCTTGATCCGGATAACAATTTTTCTAATTTTGGATCACCTTGGGCATATCTCCATGTGTCCTTCAAACTCAAAAGAGAAGATACTTCATTTTTAAGTTTCTCATTTTCAGATTTCAAATTTTCAATTAGGGAGGTTTTGAATTCTAGGTCACACTTAGACTTTTCAAAACTATCTGAAATTTGAGATTTTTCTAAAATAAGAGTTTCAAAACATTCTTTAAGTTTATAAAACTTTTCTTTTTGAAGTTTAAGTTTGACAGCAATTTTACAACTTTCCTTATATAAGGCATTGTAAGCATCTTGAAGATCTTCATCATATTCATGATCACTATCCAAATTCTCTTCACTTGTTGATCATCGTGATCGGAAAAAGTAAACTTGGCTAGAGTCATAAGGGCCTTAAGTTCATTGCCCGACTCGGTTTCTGAATTTTCTGTCTCAGAAGAGGCTTCAGAATCAGACGATTCATCCCAAGTAGCCAACATACCCTTCCTTTTGAATCTGTCCTTTTTAGGACATTTGTTTGCTAAATGCCCATATTCTTGACAGTTGTAGCATTGACTATCTTTCAATGATTTCCAAGTTTTAGACTTAGGTTTGGAACGTTTCTTTTCATTTGCCTTTTGAAAATCGACTCTTTTCTTACTTTTGAAAATCTTATAAAACTTTTTCGCCAAAAGGGCCATATCATCTTCAGACTTTTCTGAATCTGAATTTTCTTGAATAACACTTTTAGATGACTTCAAAGCAATAGACTTACCTTTAGGAGCTTTAAAACTTAATTCATAGGTTTGTAAAGAACCAACTAATTCCTCTACCTTCATATTATCCGTATCACGAAGTTCCTGGATTGCGGTTACCTTTGAATTGAACCGTTCAGGAAGAGATCGTAGTATTTTTGCACACACTTTACTTTCTGGGATCTTATCGCCAAGACCCCACATTGAGTTACAATGTCATTTAATCTAGTGTAAAAGTCCATAAACATTTCATTTTCCTCCATATGAATTTCTTCAAATTTAGTTGTGAGGAGTTGGACTTTAGATTTCTTGACAATTGATGTACCTTCGTGTGTCATTTCTAAAATATCCCAGGCTTGCTTTGCAGTATCACAGGATATGATTCTTTTGAACTCATCCGGTGATAGTGCGCAAGTGATTGCATTTAGTGCTTTCGCATTAGCACTACTCTCATTTTTCTGAAGTGTGGTCCATTGGTAATACGGTGTAACTTTCATAGATTTTGAACCATCAACACCAGTTACTTCCATGATAGGAGGTTTCCATTCAGTTACTGTGGCTTGCCACACACTTTCATCCATTGATTTGAGGAAGATCCTCATTCTGGCTTTCCAATAGGCATAGTTGGAGCCATCAAAGGAGGAGGTCTAGTAACTGAAAGGCTATCAAAATTTGACATCTTTTTATATAGCTTAGATCGTTAGCTCAGGAAATAAATCCAGCAACAAAATGAGCTATTAGGCTCTGATACCACTTGAAAAGGCCAAGCTATATGTCCTAGAGGGGGGGGGGGTGAATAGGACTATGCCAATTTAAAATAAAAATCAGTGGAAATAAAATAAACCAATAGCCTTACAACTTGAATCAATTCACAAAGCTAAATTTAAATCACCTTGATAAATAGATATCGAGAGATTGATGCAAATTCAGTTCTAAGGACAACCTTACACCATAATCAACAAGGGCTTATGGTAGGACAACCTTATTTCTAGAACCTCTTTTGGATCAAGGACTCAATATTAATATAAGTAAATGAAATAGCAAGGAATTGAATTTAAATGCAGAAGTAAGATCTAAATTATTACAACAATCCCCACACTTGCTTGAAATGTAAATAGTTACAACATTCACATCCACTTGTACATTCCACAAGATCGAATGATAAAAGATATGAAAATTAAGCAAGCATTCAAACCACAAGTCAAAGAGTTATAGTGGTTCGCTTGTGTGTACACCAACTGTTTTCCAACAGCCACACAAAAAGCTACTCCACTCCTAATATCCTCACACAGGGGATATTAGCGTTCACTAACAAATAGGTTTTCACAGGTTCACCAAAAACCTTTACAATTGTGTCTTTTTCTCTTGGGCTTACACAATCCAAAAACCCCTCTTTTCTGAGTTTTCTGGTTTTCCTCAGACAACCAATACAATGAGATTTTTCTGGCTTAACCTCAAACAAAACCAAAAGTAAATGAATTTTACAGAATTGTAAAATACCTGGATTTCTCCTTTTTCGTAGCAGCCCGGTAGAACCAATCGGAGTAGATGATTTGAATGTCAAAGTTCAATTTCCAATACTCACATTCATAAGGTTCTAAGTTCTAATTGATTTTAGATTTAACTCGTTGGGCGTAGCTAAATTTGATTTTGATTCCAAGAAGAAGGAATAAGATAATTCCTCTTTTCAAATAAGATTGGAATATAGAAACAAAATCAAATTAAATAAGCTAGCAAAAAGGAATATTAAATAAGCACAATCTAGCTTAAAATAAACACAAACTTATCTCAGAGTGATCACTTGAAAATTTCTTGAATTGAATAGCGTTGAAGTTATTAAAAATCTGAATTTCGTGTTCAATTTATAGAAGCAGAAATCGCTCCTACGACTGGTCTTAGAAACCTACGACTGGTCGTAGCTCTAACAGATTTTTGAAAAAATAAGCGCGATCTTTAAAAAGCCGTTCTACGACTGGTCGTGAGTACCCTACGACTGGTCGTGGGTCACCTACGACTGGTCGTAGATTCCTACGACTGGTCGTAGGACCAGTGATTTCGTTGTTGGACTTTAAGTCGTAGCTCCACGACTGGTCGTGGACGAGTCGAAGCCACACCTACGACCGGTCGAAGGACCTCCAGGACTGGTCGTGGGCATACCAAAAATTCTGAAAAATCTTCAACTACTTAGGACTGGTCGTGGAATTTCTTGGACTAGTCGAACCAATGCTAGGACTGGTCGAACAAGAGCTAGGACTGGTCGTAGAATAGACCAACCTTGTGTAATTTAAATATTTGATTAATGTATCCAAAGTGACCTACTTAAAGGGTCAACCTAAGGTCATTCAAACCTGAACCATGTCGTATGGACATTGAACTTCAACCATTCAACGAATGTAGATAATTTGAATTATATCAGGCTTGAGATCTTGAACCATATCATGCTTGAGATCTTGAACCATATCATGCTTGAGATCTTCATCAACATAGAACTACTTCATGCGTTGTTTCTTTAGATTTGAATTTCAACATCGTAGCTTCTTGAGGCTTCAACATGTAGCTTTTTGAGGCTTCAACATGTAGCTTTTTGAGGCTTCAACATGTAGCTTTTTGAGGCTTCAACATGTAGCTTCTTGAGGCTTCAACATGTAGCTTCTTGAGGCTTCAACATGTAGCTTTTTGAGGCTTCAACATGTATCTTCTTGAGGTGTCTTGAATTCCAATAAATGATCATACAAGTACAGAACACCGATAGATGTTTTGGCATACAAAATTTGACAACCAAAGGAGCATGAGATCATAACACTTACACATACGCATCAAAAATATTACCCATGATGGGAAGGCCTGCTCTGCAAAGAAGGTCCCATAAGGTAACACTCATTTCGCCCAAGGGAAGCTGGAATGAATTAATTATTGAGACCAATGATTAAGGAAGCCTTTGAAGATAGCTGCATCTACATGAAAATGTTCGGATGTAGTTATGGTTGCATCAGAGAGGTTAATCTGCTCCAGAATGGCGGTGTGTCATCGAGCGACGGCTCGAGCCCAAGCACTGTAGAAATTGCGAAGAGACAGAAGACCTATTGTCGAGAATTTTTTTGTATTCCAAGGTAGTCTTTCAGAAAAGAAGAGTTGTTGAGCAATTTTGAAATAATGGGCAGAGAAAGGTTTTTAAGGATCGTGGCATGGACACAAAAATCTCATTTTATGAATCCTACCAGCTCTTTAGTGGGGTCCATTTTCTTCCAGATATCCTATTAAAATCCTTGGTTCTTTTATGACCCAATTGTCCATGAAAACAAGGACATTTCGTTGATCAAATGACTCATTGCATAAAATTGACCAATGATGCCGTAAATTGATGGGAATGACGAATGGTTCATTCGCAAGAGAGTTATGAAGTTCCAAAGTCTCTTCATTTATCTCTACATAATTCCAAGAATGCTGGAGAAACTGTTTAGATCCTGAGGAAGATGGATGATTCTTTCTTCTTAAAGAAGAAGCCTTCGAGCGATGCATGATTATGGGCCGAGAATTATCAAGATGAAAATAAAAGTAAAGATTCATGGGTTGAAGAATGTAGACAAGGAAAGAATGAAAAGTTCAAAAGCACAGGATTCCCAATACTTAGAAATTTTTTTTTTTTGGACAAAGGAACAATTGCGTGGGTGCATGCAAATGAAGTCAGTTGCATAGAGTCCCGTTAAGAGAATTTCTTGCGTACAAACAAAGTGCCTGTTGCGTACGTGCGTGCAAATGAAGTCAGTTGTGTGGGGATTCTTTAGTTGGCCAGAGCTTCAACAAGAAAATGGGAAGTAAAGAATGAAAGGGATGGTTCTGGTATTTATAGAGGGAAGAGACCCGATTACGGGCCCGATTGTCCTTTGCGCTGGTGCGCTCAAATAGCTGAAAACAAGGAAAAATAGAGGAGATTGATCTTGTAAGTGCTATATTGTAGATATAACACCCTGTATTGTCAAATTTTGTAGTGACAAACCTGGAATGATTGACTTGTTTAATAGATCGAAAGTTCACCTTCATACGAAGATGAGTTTCAAGTCATCTATATCAACATCAAAGTGTATGCTCAACTACAAGAACAAGATCAAGTTCATGTAATAGACCGAGTGCAACTGTGACTTCAAGTTCAAGTTTAAGTATACAAGTTCAAGTTGTAAGTATACAAGTTCAAGCTTCAAGTACTTCAAGTATATAATCTACCGAAGCGACCGAAGTTACAAGTTTAATGTTCACATTTAAGGTATTCATGACCCTAGAAAGACCTTAGGTTTAGGTCATTCATATTACATATTGAATTTGGGTCATAGTACTTATTTTAGACTTTGCTTCAACTAGTCTTAGTCATTATTCGACTAGTCCAGGCACTGGCTCAACTAGTCCGGGGTTTTTCTCGACATGTCCAGAAATTAACTCAAATTTTCAGATAATTCTAGTAGGTCCTCGACCAGTCGAGCACCCTTCTCGACCGGTCGTGGAGACTGGCTCGAACAGCCGAGCAGGGCTCGACTTAAACTCCATCAAGCATTTTAAGCCCTACTCGACCAGTCGAGTGCTATGCTCGACCAGTCGAGAAGGCCACTCGACTAGTCGAGCAGACCAGTCGACCAGTCGAGAGTTTGTTTTATCTGATCGTGCCAGAATTTTTAAAATTTGGTTGTTCTCAGGACCAGTTGAGGTAGACCTTAGACCAGCCGAGGGAACCGAATTTCATCCTATAAATAAAGGACTTTTCTAAGCTTTTTTCATTCATTCTAAGCCAATTCAAGCCACCACTCTGAGAGATAAGTCCCCGTTATTGTGAAGCTATTGTACGGTAATTAAGATTCTTTAATATAGCTTTTTGGTTTTTTATTTCTTGATATATTGCTATTCAATCTTACTTGATAAAAGGGAATTTTGTTTATTCCTTTTTGAGATCTAAGAAATTAAATCAAAGTAGCCCAAGGTTCGATTTAATTTAAAATTCACTTAGAACCCTTTCATTTATGAGATTGAACGTTGAACATCTACGTCTTCAAAGAAGCGGTTTTACCGGGCTACATTGAAGAAGAATCTTCAGATAAGTATTGTTATTCAATTTTTTTTTTTGTGAGATAAGCCAGAAAATCTCCATTGTGGTTTTGACTAAGATAAGCTAGAAAATCTCAGTGCGGGGTTTTTAATTGTGATAGCCCATTGAAAACACAATTGTAAAGGTTTTAAGGTGAACCCTGGAAAACCTTCTTTCATAGTGAAAGCCAATATCACGTGGCTTATGGATATTGGGAGTGGAGTAGGTGTGGCTATTGAGAACAGTTGGTGTACACACCGAACCACTATAATTCTTAGAGTTTGGATGATGATGATGATGTATGTGATGTGGTGAATGCTTGTATTTATTTTCATGTACTTGTGGTGAATGTTGTAATAACTAGATTTGTTTCATTTGCCTTCTGTATTAGTTTGAGTTTTTAATCCTTACTGAGTTCAAGAAATCAGGTTGTCCCACTATAAACCTGGGTTTTTGGTGTAAGGTTGTCCTTTGAACAAAGTTTGTATCAACCTCTCAAGACTAGTGCATTTAAGGTTGTTATTTATTTCAACTATTTGCATTTACATTTCACTTTTAATTTTTATTTGGCATAGTCCTATTCACCCCCCCCCCCCTTTATAGGACTGAGTGCTCACCCTTTTCAAGTGGTATCAGAGAATTTTGCCCCCCCCCCCCCCAAGACCTAGCTCATTTTGTTGGATTTATTTTTTGAGTTTGTCAATCCAGAGCTTTCAGGATGTCAAATTTTGATAGCTTATCTATTACTAGGTCACCACCATTTGATGGCTCCAACTATACTTATTGGAAAGCTAGGATGAGGATATTTCTGAAATCCATTGATGAAAGCATGTGACAAGCCACAGTGACTAGACGGAAACCACCAATGTCCGAGGTTCTAGGCAGTGGTAGAACCAAGTCCATTAAAGAAACACCTTTTTATTTATGGACTACTCCTCAAAAAAATGAAAGCAAAGCGAATGCTCAGACTTTAAATGCAATCACTTCTGCACTATCACCTGATGAATTCAAAAGAATCATTTCTTGTGATACTGCTAAACAAGCCTGGGACATTCTTGAAATGACACACGAGGGTACATCTATTGTCAAAAAGTCTAAAGTTTAGATCCTCAGCACTAGGTTTGAGGAAATTCGTATGGAAGAAAATGGGACATTCATGGACTTCTATATGAAAGTAAATGATATAGTGAACTCTATGTGGGGTCTTGGAGATAGCATACCAGAAAGTAAAGTCTGTACAAAGATTCTGTGATCACTTCCTGAGAGATTCAACTCCAAGGTTACTGCCATTCAGGAACTTAGAGACACGAATAACATGAAGGTTGAGGAACTTGTTGGTTCTCTTCAAACATACGAGTTAAATTTCAAAGCTCCAAAAGGTAAGTCTATAGCTCTTAAATCATCCAAATTTACTTCACATCATAGTAATATTAATTTTGATTGTGAAAACTTAGAGGATGATATGGCTTTACTTGTAATTTTTTTTTATATATAAAAATTTAAAAGTAAAAAGAGAGTTGATTTTCAAAAACCCTCTGAGAAGAAAAAGGGTAAATCTAAAACATGAAAATCTCTAAAAGATAGCCAGTGTTTCAAATGCCATGAATACGAGCATTTGACAAATAAGTGTTTAAAGAGGGACAAGCCAAAATGTAAAGGCATGTTAGCCACATGAGATAAATCATCTAGCTCTGAAGCTTCTTTTGAGTCTGATGAATCAGAACCCGAAACTTCAAATGAAGTCAAGGCTTTAATGACTCTAGCCAGAGTCACTTCCACAGAAAGTTATGATTCAACCGAATATGATAATCTGAGAAGTGACCGTGAAAATGATAATGAAGATGATCTTCAGGATGCCTATAATGCCCTATACAAGGAGATTTGTAAGATTGTTGTCAAGCTGAAACTTCAAAAAGAGAAGTTTCTGAAATTGAAAGAGGATTTTGAAAAGACAGTTTTAGAAAAAATCTCATATCTCTGATTATTTTGAAAAAACTAAATGTGATTTGAATTTCAAAACATCTAAATTGGAAAAATTAAGAATAGAAAATGAGAAACTAAAATGTGAAGTTTCTTCCCTATTGAGTTCAAAGGATACATGAAAGTATGCCCAGGGATACCCTAAACTTTAAAAGTTATTAACCACATCGAGAACATGTGGAGATAGATTAGGTCTGGGCTATGATAAATACATGCCTTTGGAAAATAAGAGTATAGCTCCTACATTTGTCAAAGGATAATCCTCTAACTCAAAAGGAAATGACTTGAAACATAATAATTAAAACAACTCTAGAAATTTAAAGACTTTTCAAGCACCTAAAGTCAATGCTAATAATATCAGCTTTAGAAAACAATCCTATAATCCTTTAGCTGAAAAAATTGTGGACTTACTCAAGGAGCTTCTCAAATCTAACTCGAATGTGAGAGTTAATAATAATTACAAGCGAAGGAAAACCAACAGTGCTTCAAAACCTAAAACTACTATGAAATGGATTCCTAAGGTTACTTGTTTGGTTGCCCACACTGCCTTCAAGGCTTCAAGTTAATCAAATTGGTACCTAGACAGTGGTTGCTCAAGGCACATGACAGGTGACAGAGATTTATTCACCAATTACAAAGATATGACTGATGGATCAGTCACTTTTAGTGATGTAAGCAACTGCAAAATAACTGGCCAAGGTACGGTTCATATCTCTAACCTCCCTCCTTTTAAAAATGTTTTATTCATAGAAGGGCTTAAGCATAATCTTTTGAGTATTTCTCAAATATGCGATAATAAGCATAGTGTAAAGTTCACTAATCAAGGATGCGAGATCTCAAATGAGAAAGGTTGTGTGATATTAAATGGTCGTAGAACGTCTGAGAATTGCTATATCGTAAGTGAATCTTGCTTATCGAAAGTATCTTGTTACATGGTCCAAACCAATGATAGCGAATTACGACACAAGCGCCTTGGACATGCAAACTACCAAATTTTGTATAGATTGATCAAAGACGATCTTATTAGAGGTCTACCTAAATTAAAGAAGATGGATAAAATATGTGGCAAATGTCAAATTGGTAAACAAACAAGGAGTAGTCACAAAAAGGTAAACTCCACTGCCACATCCAAACCCCTTGAACTTCTCCACATAGATCTTATTGGACAAACCAGAACGGAGAGTAGATATGGTAAGAAGTATTTCTTGGTTATTGTGGATGACTTTACCGGATTTACGTGGGTTGCATTCATGAGAGAAAAATTTGAAACTCTCGATGAAGTCAAAAGAATACTTAAGCGTATTCAAACTGAAAAAGAAATGAATGTGGTTAAGATCTGAAGTGATCATGGATCGGAATTCAAAAATAACAATTTTGAAAAGTTCTGTAGCGATCATGGAATATCGCACAACTTTTTTGCTCCTAAGACGCCTAAACAAAATGGGGTTGTTGAAAGGAAAAACAGAGTGCTACAAGAGATGACCAATGTAATGTTAAATAACATGAAATTACCTAAAAATTTATGGGTCGAAGCTGTTAATACTATATGTTATATTATAAATCGTGTTTACATTAGAAAATAAAAAGATAAAACAGCTTATGAATTGTGGTTTAATAAGAAACCCACAGTCAAATACTTTCAAATTTTTGGAAGTAAGTGTTATAATTTAGGAGACCAAAAAAATTTAGGGAAGTTTGACACTAAAAGTGATGAAGGGATATTCCTAGGTTATGCTCTGAATAGTCGGGCATACCGTGTTCTTAACAAGAGAACTGGTGTCATTTAGGAGTCCATAAATGTGGTTATAGATGATCACCTGAATACACAAATCATTAGTTCAAAAGATGATGAAGTCAATGTTATTGAAAAACCTGACTCCTCATCTTGTCAAATCAACATTGAACTATGATCAGTGAAAGACCATCCTACTGATCAAATTCTAGGTAACCTTCTCACTGGTGTGCATACTCGAAGATAATTAGAAAACATATGTAATTATGTGTGTTTTACTTCCCAAATTGAGCCGGCCAATGTAAAAGAGGCATTCACTGATGAAAATTGGATAGTTGTCATGCAAGATGAACTGAATCAATTCGTTAGGAATGATGTGTGGTATTTGGTTCCAAGACCATCTAATAAAGATATAATTGGAACCAAGTGGATTTTAAAAATAAATCTGATAGAGTTATGAAATATAATAAAAAACAAGGCTAGATTGGTTGTATAGGGGTATACTTAAATAGAAGGAGTCGATTACGATGAAACCTTTGCCCCAGTAGCTCGTCTTAAATCTATCAGATTGTTCATATCCATTGCATGTTTCAAAAAGTTTAAGATCTATCAAATGAATGTCAAAAGCGCATTTCTAAATGGTGATTTACATGAAGAGGTTTATGTTGAACAACCTAAGGGTTTTGAGGACCCTAAACACTCTAATCATGTGTATCGCCTTAAAAAGGCACTTTATGGCTTGAAACAAGCTCCCAGAGCATGGTATGAGAAATTGAATAAGTTTTTACTAAGTCATGATTTCATTATGGGGAGTGTTGATAAAACTCTTTTTGTTAAGAAATATAATGAACACATACTTATAGTACAGATATATGTTAATGATATTATCTATGGTTCTACTTGCTTTAACCTGTCTACTGAGTTTACAGAGTTAATGAAATCTAAGTTCGAAATGAGTATGGTGGGAGAACCGAATTACTTTTTAGGTCTACAAGTGAAACAACTTAAAGACAGTATCTTCATTTCTCAAACCAAGTATGCCTTAAACTTGGTCAAGAAATTTGGATTTGAGAATGGTAAAAAATTTGATACTCCTATGAGTTCAACTCTTAAGCTTTCTAAGGATGCAACAGGTAAAAGTGTAGATCCTCGGTTATATCGTAGTATGATTGGTAGTTTATTATACTTAACTGCGAGCTGGCCTGATATAGCATTCAATGTAGGTTTTGTGCTAGGTATCAATCAAATCCTAAGGAACTCACCTTATTGTTGTCAAGTGAATTATTAGATATGTCGTAAGTTTGGCTAATCTAGGCCTATGGTATCCACATGATACTAATGTTCAATTAGCTGGATATACAGATGCTGACTGGGCTAGGAATATAGATGATAGAAATTCCACCAGCGGCGGATGCTTTTATGTTGGGAACTGTTTAGTTTCCTAGCACAGCAAGAAACAGAGTTCCGTATCATTATCCACAGCTGAGGCTGAATATATTGTAGCAAAAAATGCATGTACCCAACTCGTGTGGATGAAAAGAATGCTCAATGACTACGGTATTGCGCAAGATACAATAATTTTGTATTGCGATAACTCTAGTGAAATTAATATTTCTAAAAATCTCATCCAGCATTCCCCTACCAAACATATTGACATTCGGTATCATTATATTCGGGAATTAGTAGAAGAGAAAATCATTTCATTGGAATATGTGCAAATGGAAAATCAGCTTACAGACATATTTACTAAACCACTTAACAGGAATAGGTTTTCTAAGTTAAAAATGGATATTGGTATGTGCAATTCAAACTGAGTTTATCATGCTTGCATGCTTTATTTTTGTATATTTTTATGTAAATAATTTTGAATAAAAATTGAATAAAATGTGCATTTTTAGTGCTTGCATGACCAGTCGAGCATATAGTCTACCAGTCGTGGCTCAACGGGTCGAGCATGTACTTGACCTGTTAGACCCATAACCTAGTGTGCATTCCATTCCGTTAGGTCCCGTGGTCCTTCCGGTCGAATTCACACGACCCGCGACCTGTAGGTAGCATTTGCGATCATTCCTAAGTTCTGCCCTGTAAACCCGAACCGATTCGACCTGAAACCTATGCCTTTCCAACTGCATCGTCGTCGCGGTTCCAATGTCGCGTCTCGTGCGCCAATCCGAGGTGCAGATCAAAAGATATACCCTGCACAATATTTGGACCGTTGATCATGATGTGGGACCCACCTTGTGCTTGTGCACGTTTTCCTAGGATGTGGGACCCACCCTAGTTCATCATTACACATAGCTACCTAGCCTATTACCTATAGCCTTAGCCTAGTAATCTCATTATGGGTTTTCTTCCTAAAGTCATCATTAAATTCTCTACCCCATGTGCTATGATGGGTTCTCTTACCAAAACTCATAATGGCCTTACACCCTCATCATTCCACTCCCACAACCCTCTCTCTTTCTCTCCTTTCTCTTCATTTCATTTCTCTTCCTCCTTTGTTAGAGAGGAGAAAACATCCCATCTCTCTCCATTTTCCAGCCCTCTCTTCTCTAGAATCCCACCTAATCCAGCCCTTGAAATCCCATCTCAACCTTAGATCCTTTTTCCTTGGAGTTAAAGGTGCATAGTGTTGAAGAAAGAAGAAGATCCTTAAGGTCGGTGTTCTCCTAGGGTAGATTTTTTGATTTTTCTTCCTTAGATCTTCATCTTTCCTTCTTGGGAGTGTGTAGGACCGACCAATCATCTTTCCTTCTTGGGAGTGTGTAGGACCCACCAATCAATGGTAGAGATCCTACATGACTCCATGAGTGTGGCCAATGGCCGACTTTGTGCATGCATGTCACCATGATGGGGCCATTCTCCATGGACCCCATCATGATGTTTTTCCTTTGATCTATAGTTTGTTGGGTCATCTAGACCCTAGATCCATGGTGGGGATGCTATCCCCACCTCAGATTTTTTATTGTAGGGACTATGCGTGGTGCATGCCAGCTAGACAAATCTCGCTAGTGAACGGGAGAGAAATCGCCGCACACGTTTCCTTTGCGGCCAACTTGTAAGGTGGAGGCAAGGGAATAGCCTTGCATCGACCAGTATGATGGATGACTTTCGCCTGCTCCACCATATATGCACGTACAACGTGTATCTTAGGTGGAGTAACCGCATAGAATGCACTCAATTTATGGACTTCTTGTACAGATTTGGACAGAGAGAAAAAGTGTGCCTGCCTAATTTTGCCTCGTCTCAGATAATCAGTACTGCACTATTACTCAGGGAGACGCCTCACTCCCCTTCGGCCGACTCATTTGCAAGATCGCCCGTAATTTCGGATTCAGACTCCATATGGATAACCTCGCCCTAATACATTTCATCAGTAAAACTACGCTCAACATTATGGGAATAGGCCCCAGACAACGCCAAGCCAGGATTGATGAGTATGGGGAAGAGATAGAAGAAGAGATTGAAGAGGAGGAAGGCAGTGAAGAAGAGGAGGCCTAAGACTCAGACGGGGCACCTCCTATTACACATGAGGACCGCCATGACCGGGCTACCTTAGAAGCCCGCATGGCTAAGATTGAAGAAAATCAGGCCTACCTAAAGAAGAAGTTCGAGGAGAACCAGTCCTACCTGGAGCAAAAGTATAAAGAAAATGTCTCACACCCTAAAGGCCCTCTTGTGCTGTATGCAGGATAAGGGGACACCTCCGCCTTCGCCAGAATCGGAGGACTAGTCATATGTTTGTAGTTATTTTTCTTGTTTATTTTGTAATAGCCTTGGTTAGGCTTAGATGGATGTTAGGTTTGTAAGTGTTAAAGCCTTTTGTTAAATTATCTCACATGCATTCTCTGTCATAATTCATGAAATGCTACATCATATGTATTGTGACAACCTTTGGTTAATGAAATGCATGAAGCTCCTTTTG
Organism: Magnolia officinalis; assembly: GCA_021015155.1. Classification (NCBI taxonomy): domain Eukaryota; kingdom Viridiplantae; phylum Streptophyta; class Magnoliopsida; order Magnoliales; family Magnoliaceae; genus Magnolia; species Magnolia officinalis. Next base: position 57,532,565 of record JAJHSJ010000007.1, on the reverse strand, counting down.
TTTAGAAATGCATAGGATGTTTGAAGAAAGTGGATGATGTTATCATAATCCTATAAATGTTGCACCCTATGTTGTATATAGGGAATGCCTCCCAAAACTACTCGAAACATGACACGTCTCCCACTTGGTGGAGTGATTGACAGGGCCTCTCACCCGAGTGGTAGCCAGACAGACCCTAGTTTGGGTCCAAGTAGCGATACGATGCCGGATTCACAACCGGCCACTGGCCCTGCAAATGGGCCAACACTGAGTACACCACCGGTTCTGGGTCAGAATCGTGCGTCTTCATCGACGCCACACATGCCTTAGGCGGCATCTCCCCCTGATAGGTTGGAGCAGATGATGCTCCTAATGCAACAACAACAAGAAGTTTTGGCACGATAGCGGGGGCCTTTGCACAAAACATGAATGTGTGGCCCCGCCTATGCCACCCGTGCAGCCTACTGGACTATGACTACGAGTGGCCTATTTGAGCGCTTTCAACGCCTCCACCCTCCCAGTTTTGTGGGTACTCATAGACCCGAGGAGGCTGAGTACTGGTTGGATCGCATATCCAAGATGTTGAAGTCGTTGCATTGTACTGAAGTAGAGAAAGTCGAACTTGTTTACCTATATGTTTGAAAAGGAGGCTAGCCTTTGGTGGGATAGCATCTTACGAACTGTGCCCACGGGATTTGCATGGACATGGGATGCATTCGAAATCCATTTTCATGGTAAGTACTTCCCCCTCACTTACCGTAATGAAAAGGAGGGCGAATTTCTCCGCCTCCGACAAGGAGGAATGACTGTGGCAGAATACGAAAACCGGTTCACGGAGCTAGCCAGATATGCTCCCTTGATTTTGGCAGACGAGCCGATGAGAATGCTGCGATTTTTAGATGGGTTGCGGGCTGATATCCGCACCAAGATGTGTTGTGCTAGCATTCCCAACTATGCAGAGCTAGTGAACATGTCCCTGCGAGCTGAGCAGGATGGTGAAAGAGTGTCTCGAACACGTATGCCAATGGGCCCGAGGCCTCGGCCCGAATAACAGAACCGGCCAGTTCTCAGCAAGAGGCCACGTATAGACTTGCCTCCCAAACTAATGGCACTGCAGGCACAGTAGAGGCGAACTGACTGTTAGTGTACTTATTGTAATAAAGGGGGACACACTGACCCTTTTTGTTTTACCAAGATGAAGGACAACGGCTTCACGCCGCCTTAGAAGGTCAACCGTCAGCCACCACTAGCTATTTCAGCCCACCTCTACGATCTGCACCACCGGTACAACAGTTCTACTGACCTCCCATATATTGGAATATGCCGCCTCAATGACCTATGGCAATGCAACCTAATTGTCTGCAATAAGCTTGAGTACATGCACTTGCAGCTGAAGCATCTGAATCAGCGGCTGCAGCACCCCTAGCCATTGAAGTCACAGGCCACATCCAAGGTACACTTGTATTTCTGTTGGTGGACACTGTGTCCACTATTTCAATGATAACATACTTTACAGTCAAGCGATTAGGACTGAACACTACCCCTATGGTTGGGGTGAGAGTCATCGCAGCAATAGGAACCTTCACAAACGCCATTATGCTTTGTAAGAATTGCCCAATAGACTTAGGAAGCAGAGTGGTGTGCATTGACCTGATTGTCACTATGATATATCATTATGATGTCATCCTCGGCATGGATTGGCTCACCGAAATGAAGGTAGAGATTGACTGTGAAACCAGATTGGTGACAGAAACACAACCTTCACTTTCCCAGTTCAGGTCAGTTGGCCATACCACATTAGTTGTTATGCTTCCCTGTTGGAAAATTATGATGGTCCGTTACTTGGGGAATGCCAGTAGTCCAAGATTTCACGTACGTGTTCAAAACGATCCCTAGACTGCCTCCTCAGTGCGAGATCGACTTTACCATCGACCTTATGTCAGGTGCGACTCCTATCTCCTTACCGACGTACCGCATGCCTCCGTGTGAAATGGTGGAACTAAGGAAACAGATTGATGACTTATTAGACTCGGATTTCATATGACTGAGCGTATCTCGTTGGGGAGTACCTGTGTTGTTTGTAAAGAAGAAGGATGGATCGCTGCGGTTGTGAATTGATTATCGCAGACTAAATCACGTCACAGTAAAGAACAAGTATCCTCTGCCCAGGATAGATAACCTGTTCAACCAATTGAAGGGGGCGCAATATTTCTCTAAAATAGACTTACAGTCTAGGTATCATCGTTGGGCATCAGGAACGAAAACGTACAGAAAACAACATTCAGAACCAGCTTTGGGCACTATGAATTCCTCGTGATGCCGTTTGGACTCACAAATGCACCGGCCGTATTCATGGATCTCATGAACCAGGTGTTTTATCCGTATCTATACCGATTCATTACCGTATTTACAGATGACATTTTAATATACTCCAAGAGTTGGAAGGATCACGAAGAACACCTGCAAGCAATCCTTAATACTCTCAAGAAGAATCAATTATTTGCACAGTATTGAAAATGCGACTTAAGGAAGGAAGAAGTCAAGTTCCTGAGACATGCGGTTTCTAAGGAAAGAATCACCGTAGACCTTGCTAAGGTAATCGCAGTACAAGACTGGGAGCAGCCCGGCTCAGTTACAGAAGTGAGGAGTTTCCTCGGACTTGCCGACTATTATCGCTGATTCATTAGAGATTTTTCTAAGATAGCCCAACTGTTGTCTCAACTCACTCGGAAAGATCTTAAGTTTGCTTGGAACGAGAAAGTAGAAGCAGACTTTCAGGAATTAAAGGACAATATCACATCCGCACCCGTGCTAGTGCTACCAAAGCAAGGGGTCAAATATACTATTTACACCGACGCCTCTCGAGTCGGTTTGGGGTGTGTGCGTATGCAGAAGGATAGGGTGATCGCCTATGCCTCACGACAGTTGAGGAATCAAGAAGAAAATTGCCCCACTCATGACCTGGAATTGGCGGCAGTCATTTTCGCATTAAAGCTTTGGAGACATTACCTCTACGGAGAGGAGTTCTAGCTCTTTTGGGATGACAAGAGCCTCAAGTATATCTTTACACAGAGGGACCTGAATATGAGCCAACAACGTTGGATGGAGACCTTGAAAGACTTCAAGTTTGAGGTCTCCTACCATCCTGGAAAGGCCAATCTTGTGGCCGATGCATTAAGCCATAAGAAAACCATCAAATTTACAGCCCCACTGATGATAGAAGAGTGGAATATGGTGGAGTTTGTGCTAGATTTCGAACAGAAGCTGACAGTGAAGGAGCCACTCGAGAGTGTCGCACACTTCCATATGCAACCACTTATTGATGACCGAATCATTGTGGCCGAGAAAGAAGATGAACTGTTGGTAAAGATAAGAGAGCGTGCAAGCGACAATGAAGAATCCGAATAGAGGATTGCTTAAATGGAGGTTTGAGATATCGTGGCCGCCTATGCATTCCGAACCTCCATGACTTGAAGAGAGAAGTTCTAGAAGCCACACACAATTCAAAGTTGGCGATGCATCCAGGTAGTACAAAGATGTATTGAGACGTGAAGCGTTCGTGTGGGACAACATGAGGCCCAAATAGGAGATTTTGTGTCCCGATGTCTCATGTGCCAGCAAGTCAAGGCCAAGCATCGCTGACCCCATAGTTTACTTCAACTCATGCCCATAGCTGAGTCGAAGTGGGATTTCATATCTATGGATTTCATTTCCGAGTTACTAAAGACGAGAAAGGGGCATGACTCCATTTGGGTGATTGTAAACCGGTTGACGAAATCGGCTCATTTCCTCTCTATTAGAGTTTCTAATTTGGCAGATGACCTAGCTAAGTTGTACATTAAGGAGATAGTACAATTGCATGGGGTTCCTATAGAGATTCTGTCGGACCGAGACACATGTTTCACGTCAATTTTCTGGACTCAAATCCAAGAGGCAATGGGAGTGAAACTAAAGTTCAGTACCGCGTTCCACCCATAGACCGATGGGCAGATGGAACGAGTAAATCAGATACTCGAGGACTTGTTGCGAGCATGCGTACTTGACTTCAAGGACAGTTGAGATGACTGTCTCCCTTATGCCGAGTTTGCTTATAACAACAGCTTCCAAGCAAGCATTGGCATAGCTCCCTACGAAGCTTTGTATGGGCGCCCATGTCAAGCTCTGCATTATTGGGCGAAAGTTGGCGAGAAGAGCTTGTTTGGCCCAGACCTGGTTCAGGCAACCTCAGAGAAGATCGATATTATCAGGCGTTGACTCCTTGCGGCGCAGAGTAGACAGAAGAGTTAAGTTGATACAAGGCGAAGACAACTAGAATTTGAAGTTGGGGACCATGTATTCCTTAAGGTTTCCCCAATGAAGGGAGTCCTTCATTTTGGCAAGAAGGGGAAATTGTAAGTGCTATGGTTATTTGCTCATTTGATTGTCAAATTTTGTTGTGCCAAAACCACAGTCTGTGTCTTATGTAGCACATTGATATATATGTTCAAGGCAATGAATCACATGTACAAGGACAATGCTTCAAGTCAAGTACAATGATCTACTTCAAGAAATGTAAGATCAAGTACATTGTTCTCTTCTGTAAGCTTCAGAGTTTTTAGAACTACGTTGAAAGACGAGATCTTATTCAAGACTCAAGGTGTAGTACAACTCAAGAACTACAAGTTCAAGGTTCCAAAGATCTCAAGTTTAAGCTTTAACATGTGTCGAGACCTCAAGCTTCATAAACTTCAAAGATCACTAATCATATAAAGAAAAAAATGTTCAATGTTCATGCTTCATGTCTCAAGTATGAAAGACCTTAGATTGACCTTAGGGTAGGTCATTTTGAATACATAATTCAAATTAAATTACTTTATAGATGTTTGGTCTGTTCTTCAACTAGTCTTGAACTCTGTTCGACTGGTCCTAGCACTGGCTCGACCAGTCCAAGAAATTCCACGACCAATCCTAAGTTGTTGCAAATTTTCAAATTTTTTTTGTTGAGGTACAACCAGTCCTTGAGTCTGATCGACCGGTCGTGTGAACAGTGTCGACTCGTTCACGACTAGTTCATCAACTACAACTCAAACTCCAACAACCATTCTTGGTTCCTCACGACCAGTCGTGGACAGGTCACGACCAGTCGTGGAGGTCGCTCGACCGGTCATGCAAGGCCTACGACCAGTCGTGGAACGGTTTTATCTGATCACACTTAAAATTTCAAAATGCAGTTCGTCTACGACTAGTCGTAGTGTCATCATGACCAGTCGTAGACGTGATTTCTGCAATTATAAATAGAGCACGATTTTCAGAGTTTGATAATTCAATTTAAGTAAAATCAAAGATCACTCTGAGAGATAAGTTTGTAATCTTTTTAAGCTAGATTGTGCATATTTAATATTCTCTTTTGTTAGCTTTTTATATTTGATTTTGTTTCTTGATTCCAATATGATTTGAAAGAGGAATTGTGATATTCCACTTCTTGGAATCAAAATCAAATAGAGTTAGCCCAACTTGATTTAATTTAAAATCAATTAGAACCTAGAACCATTTCAAAGTGAGTATTAGACATTGAACTTCTATTCGAACTTCTACTCCAATTTAGTTCTTTCGGGCTGCAACAAAAGGAGAAATCCAGGTATTTTACATTTGTGTAAATCTTCTATGTTTTTGGTTTCCTTGAGATTAAGCCAGAAAAATCTCTAAGTGTTGGTTATCTGAGGAGATCCAGAAAACTCAGAGTGGGGTTTTTTGAATTGTGTAAGCCCATTAGAAAGACACAATTGTGAGGGTTTTAGGTGAACCTGGAAAAACCTATTTTCATAGTGAACGGTAATATCCCCTGTGTGAGGATATTAGGAGTGGAGTAGCAAGCTGTGTGGCTGTTGTTTAACAGTTGGTGAACACACAGGCAAACCACTATAATTCTTTGTGTCTTGTGATTTGAATGTTTGTTTATTTTTTTTATATCTTTTATCATTCAAAGTTGTGGGATGTATATGTGGATGTGAATGTTGTAATATTTACATTTCAAGCATTGCGGGGAATGTTGTAATAGTTTAGACTTCCATTCTTGCTATTTACTTTTTATTTCTCTTCAGTTTGAGATATTGATACTTAAACCGTTCTAGTAAGGTTGTCCTGCCATAAACCCTTGGTTTTTATGGTGCAAGGTTGTCCTTCGAACAACATTTATATCAACCTCTCAAAACTAGAATTTTAAGGTTGCTTTACATTTCCGTACTGTGATTTGTTCAAAGTGTTATCTTTCCTTTATTCATTTAAATTCTGCTGTTAAAAGTTTTAATTTGGCATAGTCCTATTCATCCCCCCCCCCCCCTCTAGGACATATAGCTTGGCCTTTTAAGAAACTCACCCCGAGATTCATTGGCCCGTTCTAGATTTTAGACCGAGTGGGTGTGGTGGCATACCGTCTCGCCTTACCCACACCACTTGTAGGCGTGCACAACGTATTTCACATATCGATGCTGAAGAAATATATCCCCGACCCTACCCATATTATCAAATGGGAGCAAGTGCAGCTAAGTCAAGATGCTACTTATGTACTGCGACCAACGCGTGCTCTAGATAGGAAGGAACAAGTGTTGCGCAACAAAGTTATACTACTCGTGAAAGTGTTATGGACACACCACACTGAGGAAGAGGTGACTTGGGAAACGAAAGAAGAAGTCCATAAGAACTACCCACAGATCCTTGAGGAATACGAAAATGTACTAATTTCGAGGATGAAATTTTTCTTTAAGGGGGGTAGATTGTAATGTCTCGGAAAAATTCGTACAAAGACCCGAGTACCACCTCAGGCAGAAATACCTAAGGACCGTATCTCGTCATAATTTAGGCGAAAATTGGTTAAGTGCTAAACTAAATAATTGGTGGATTTAGTACGAACCACCATTTCCATAAATGGCAAGGCCTAAAACCATTAATACCACTAACTCAACGTCCCTTAAAAACCTAGGAGAAATCCCAAGAACCTGTCGCTCTCGGGAGTACATTGAAACTCCGTATCGAACCTAGATGCACATCGAGAGTCCGATGACCGCGAAACTGTAGGATTATGTCCATCCTACCAGGCATGACAACCATCGCGGAAATCGAGCCCAGATAGTATCCAGAAATGCATAACTTGAGCCTTGAGTAAAGTGTGTGAGAAATGCGAATACTTTTAGAAAATGAACCAAGACTTAAGTGAATTGGGTCGTTCGCTCACACGCGAAATTGGAGATTTTGGACTGTCACGCCTAAACCCAGAAATCGGGCTCACAAAATTCTCGATTGCCGAATCCGATGACAACAGCCTCCGTAGTACCCCATTCTCGGCTCCCAGCACCCATATGCCAGATTCTGATCCTGGGATCCTTGAAGGAGGATTTTCCAACGTGCATTTGTCTCATAAGAAGCATAACCACAACTTTTCCCAAATCACAAGGCAACATCATCATCATATATCCACTAATATAAACATTTGAATACAATGCTGAAAGAGAAATACATATATCGATAATCAAAACTCCAAGAGTCAGCCGCACGCTCCAAGCTCAACGCTGCTGCAACCTAACATCACCTACACTCATCTATCGTACATAAGCTTTATAGAAAGCTTAGAGGGTGGTGAAAATGTACGCAAGATAAGTGCCAAGCACACAAGTACAACGCCATAATCATACAATGTCGAAAATACTGGTAAGATCATGAATCATAAGATATCAGAGTAAGCGAAAACATACAGGTAAATCCATGAGTGTCATCAGTCGTACCAAGGCTATGCAATGTAAGGCATGAATGCTAACGGCCATATCAATGTAGAAACATGGCAACCTAGAATGCTAAATGTTGCGGATGCAATGCAATATGCGATGCGAATGAAATGACTAAGCTGGAGTGAAGTTGGGATGATGGTACGTAGTATCGCAGGCTATGGGGCCCATCACAAGGGACTTCTATCCAAACCAGTCCCATAGCTAAATTTGGATAGCCAGACTCAATGTAGTAGACTCCTGATCTCGGGTTAGTCACGTGCCCCAATCGAAATCCTTGCCATTACGAAGGTATACAACAATTAGTTGCGCACCACCAGCCCGAGTGAATAGTGAATGAATGAATGAGTATGCAACTCCTGCTCAATAAGTCCATATATCAGTACCGTACATCTATGAGATCATCACCGGGGTCTATTACACTCTACGCCAGCTTCCCGCCCCTATCCGAGCGCACAACTGGGTAAGTGGAAGAGACCTCACTATCTGCCTGACAATATCGGGCCCGACTCTTCAAACTCAACCTAGATATTGCCCACTCACTCAGGCGGCTAAGGTCACACCCCTCCCAACGGCTACGACACAGTGAGAGATGTGGCCTGCTGGTATACAGCCCTCATGCGCTCATATACATCCACTCGGTCTAGACGTTGGGGCGTCCCCTAGTACCAGGAGGGTTTAGGGATTTTCACCGAGGGCCATCTATGGTGGCCCGATGCTAGTAACAGATTTTTGGTGTCCCATCTGGCCATCCACGACATGACTATGAAGACTATGACCCTGATGTCAGTAGGGCGTACAGTAATCACAACACACAATACAAGATACATGAGTCATATAATCCAGTCATGCATCAATCCTAAGCATACTATGCACTCATGCGAGATAACCGCCGCCTATTAGGGAGTCTTATAACAACCTGCCCAATGACATATGCAATGGTCAACCACATCTCATAACAAACATACAGATGATGCGTATGGGCATGTATCATGATGTTATGCTCATAGTCGGTATCGACAACCGGCACTGATAATCGGCATCGATAATTGGTCTTGATAATCGGCCTATACAATCGGCCCCGACAATTGGAATTAGCCTTGATAATCAGAAACGACCTCGACAATCAGAATCGGCCTAAGGAAGGTCACAATGTGGATATTTAACCATCATTGCCCATCAATGTGGACATTTAACCAACATTGCTCCCAAGGAGTGGTCCACAACAGATCCAAACATATAGTGGCCCATAGCCTCACACAAGGGCCTAATATACATCACCATGGGCCTCACTTCAGGGCGTCTCATACATCAAGTAGGCCGCATCAATGGGCCACGCTAATGGGCCTCAAATACATCAAGTGGGCCGCACCAACGAGCCTCATAAACATCAAGTGGGCCGCATCAACGGGCCACACCAATGGGCCTCATGAACATCAAGTGGGCCGCATCAACGGGCCACACCAATGGGGCCTCATAAATATCAAGTGGGCCACATCAACAACCCGCACCAATGGGCCTCATATATATCAAGTGGGCCGCATCACATCGGTCTCACCAATGGGCCTCAAATACATCAATTGGGACGCATCAACGGGCCGCACCAATGGGCCTCATAAACATCAAGTGGGCCGCGCCAATGGGCCTCATGAACATCAAGTGGGCCGCATCAACGACCCACACCAATGGGCCTCATAAACATCAAGTGGGCCGCATTATATGGGTCACACCAATGAGCCTCATGAACATCAAGTGGGCCGCATCAACGGGCCTCATAAACATCAAGTGGGCCTCATTATATGGGTCGCACCATCTACACCATTCTTCTACTTTTAGAGATCATTCAGTGCATTAACTGTAAATAAATGGATCACATCGGAGGATTATCTAGACCATACCACAAATAACAGTGGATATAATGATTTTCACCATTTAAATTCACGGGGCCCACCATTTGATTTTCCGTCCAACCTGATCATAAGGTCACAAAGACCTGGATTAAGAGGAAAAACAAATTTCATATTGATCCAAACTTCCGTGACCCCAAAAAGGGTTTTCAATGGTGGACATTCACTTTACACTATTTTATGCGGTGTGGTCCATCTGATCATCAAACCTGCTTCATTTCTATCCCAAGCCTTACGATGAGCTTGCTAAATGGATGGACGGTTGGATGGAACACATCCATCATGGTGGGGCTGTTGGCCGTCCAACAGATGGACGACCCTAATATATATCACACATACCGTACTGGGGCCCACCGCATACATACAGATATATATGCAATATATGTGTATATATATCACATATATACAATATTATATTATATCTTATTTTATATATATATAATATATATATATATATAATATATATATATATATATATATATATATATATATAATTACCAGCGTCCAGACCACGTGCAGGGTGGACGGTGATAAAACACAGACAATATTAAGGTGGGGCCACCCCACACGTATTTCACGTGTGGGATAGGCCCCACACGAGCCGATGGACAGATGGTTGGGATATAAAACATACATCATGTGGGACCCCAGAACTCGCTGATGTCGAGTACAACAGCAGCTAAGTGCTGCTCGTCAGATGGATGGTGCAGATGAAACACTTACATCAGGGTGGTTTCCACCTGAGATTTGAATCTACTTCATTGGATGGACGGTGTGGATTACAAGTACATATCATGTGGACCCCATTGCCCAATGGGCCCACTAAAGAAAGCTGGGAAAAACAGGAGGACGGCTGGAAAAAAAACAATACATCACGGTGATGTCAAGGAGCTCCAACGGTGGCCATTCATTCTCCACTATCGCAGGTAACGGTGGGGTCCATTGGAGCAATGAACCAGATGATACTTGTGGCTTCAACCAGGTCACACGTGATCTACTCCACACGTTGGATGGCAAATGAATATCATGGTGAGCCTCAGGAAGAATCCAACGACAGGTTGCCCATCACCACTGTTTATTGTTTGATCCTTAGCTGGATGGTGAATGGTGTAGATAAAATACAAATATCAAGGTGGATCCCACCGTCCCATTGCTGGACGGTGGATAAAATACATACAGTGGGTCTCATGGCCAAGCTACTATAAGTGTTTTCCCTACATACAGTCCGGCAGCCCCTGCTGCTGGACGTCCCATGACTGAACGGTCAGGATAAAAACACACCATGGTGCGTCCCATGTTGCTGAATAGTGGATACAACACATATAATAAGGTGGGGTCCACGTGAGTAGGCCACCCGACTGGAATCAAGATGATATTTGTGGTTTCCCTAAAACCAAAACCTGCCCCAAACGGACAGCAAGGTGGCTCTGTTGGGCAAGCAGCATGGATAAAGTACATATACATGGTGGGCCCCACCTGAAGACGATCCACCAGAAGGGTGGGACCTGTCCAGATGGGCCACAAAAGGATGAATGGCGTGGATGAAACATATAATCACAGCAGGCGTCCAGCAGGAAATTGGGCCTGTCTGCGCCTTGGGTCAGTCCTGCGGACTGTATGGATAAAACCCATATATCTCAGTGGGTCTCACTGGACGAGGGCCATTCAGAAAGTGGGCCAACCCCACGTATCCACCCGTCAGGAGGGCCGTGAGGTGAGGATAGAACAGATGCATCAAGGTGGACCAGCGCCTGGGTAGATTTCTGCTGCTGGGCCTGTCCAACTGGTGGACCCACATCCTAAGATGATCTCTCTAGGTGAATGGTGTGGATACTGCACATGCACATCAAGGTGGGATCCATGTAGGTGGGCCACCTTAATCAAAGATGAAGCAGATATTTGTGCTTTCCCTTCATCCAGGCCTGCATAACCGACCGGTCATGCAGGCCCCAAGAATGGGCAGACAGGGCTGGCCCTCTAATTGGATGGTGCGGATAAAAATACATACATCATGGAAGGGTCCACATGGGTGAGCCACCCGGCTTAGAATCAAGCTGCTATTTGTGGCTTCCCTTCAACCAGGGCATGTCCAAAAAGGGGCAGCAATGGTGTTGCTGGAAGGTCAGCAGTATGGGCCCTACTTGATGGACGGCAAGACTGTCCCACTTGTGGACAGCGTGGGTAAACTCATACATCAAGTGGGCCACGAACAGGGAAGGGAGGAGAGAGAGAGAGAGAGAGAGAGAGAGAGAGAGAGAGAGAGAGAGAGATGACTCAAACCACGGCGTTTTCCTCGAACTGAACGCGGTCGCTAGGGTACAAGTCTCGGGTCGAGCCGACTTTGGAATGCGGGACATGACTTAGGATCGTGCGCAAACGCCGATAATAGATCGTGGGTCGCCAAAATTCGACCGGGAGGACAGTGGAAGCCTACAGAATAGTACGGGCTAGGATACGAGTCTTACACGGACCGTCAGTTTTTGGCCAAACTTCATTCATGGAAAAGGAAAATTTTCCTATACATATCCGTATAACTGTGGCCCCGATCGAGTAAGTATGATCGTCGATCTGACACAGGTCCTCCACGGTCAATCAACTTATCCGACCGCACCGAAATCACATCCTGACATAGATCCATTGTCAGGGAACTTACCCTATGACATAGGTGAGTTGTGGGCCTCCCTCTGAGCCCTTTTTATCAAAAACAGTTGCCCAAAGGGTATAACCCATGTATAGAGTGGCCATGGGGCCATTTGCATCACTTCTGGACTTATAAATAACCCTTATACCACCCCACCTCTCTCATATACGAATTTTCTAAAAACCCTAAGGGAGAGAGAGAGAGAGAGAGAGAGAGAGAGAGAGAGAGAGAGAGAGAGAGAGAGAGAGAGAGAGAGAGAAAGAAGAAGAAGAAGAAGAAGAAGAAGAAGAAGAAGGGAAAAGAGGAAAGAGAGAAGAAGGATTTTGAGTGATTGTTGTTGTGATTCTTTCCCACTACTCCACGCACTGAATCACCCCCCCATTACGCTACACACTCAGTTTCGGCTATGATTTTGGGTAAGAAAACCTAACCCTAATCCTGTTATAGAGATCCGGGCTTATTACTTATCAAACTAGCTAACCATTTACGTTCTTTAGGTGCACGACGTTCCATTTTCAGGAACGTAGAATTCGAACTGAGTCCGAATGGAGTACTCCGATGAAAGGTGCGGACTATAAACGCTTAGGTTATGGTTATCAATACTTTCAATGTCAGCTAATGATTTATGTCTGACTTGATTGCTGTCATATTGTCTTAGGTACACTGTTTTCGATATAATATGCGTGTATGAACTATGTAGAATGAAAGATGCATCCCATGTGTTTGTCAAAATGTTTGAATGAACACGTAAACATGATTTGTGTTTGTCATGACTACTAATCTAGGATTCATCTTTGCCATATGCATGCTGACCTCTTTGTGTAAGGATTTGCTAAAATACGTGTTGTAACTAATCTAGTATATGTATTTGATAAAATGTAGTCTAAGGGTTTGATGAATTATCTGAATGAGAAATTATTGATGACTTGTATGTATTACGAGTGTTAAGATATGATTCTTTCTTGCCTTATACATATGTATAGTTTCTTTCATGAAATCATATTCGCCTCTATGCAAATGATTGATAAAAATGTTAATATTTGGTAACATGATCAATGTGTTTAATGAAATGCTCAAATGAGGATTTCACTCAGATTGTTTATTAAATGCTGAATTGATTATCACATGTATTTAATTGTTCCATCTGAGTAAGATTGGGGCTACAACCTAGCCCAGGCAATCGGTAACAGTTCCCATTCGGGTGGCCGAATTAGTCTCACCACATTTGGAAAATTCGATGAATCTGGGTCGCACGACGATCTTCGACAGTGGTTAGGCCACGAGGGTGCTTATGCAATCCATGTCGACTAAGTCAGCGTGTGCCCGTACCAATCGAACTTGCCTAACGAACTGATTGGCCTATTGTGTGTTTACCATGTATAGATACTACTGCTTGAATCTAAGGTACTCCTCACCAATGTAAAGGCCTACTTTAACCATGGTACCACGATCCGCTAAGACTCATGAGCCGGGCATAGTGGTATGAGACACCATGTTCGAGCCGTCGGCCTACGCTGGGGTGACGAGTCTCCCCGTAATGACCAGTGAGCAACTCAGACTCGTGAGCCAGACATGGTGGTATGTGACACCGTGTTCGAGTTGTCGGCCTACACCGAGGTGTTAGCCACCCCGTAGTGACCGTGAGTATAAACTTTGAATTTGCCTATCAACTGATTTTCATTGGGAGTGATGACCCTACAACTTGCCTATTGTATGTGCTTGACTAGGAGCGACGAACCTAGATGAATCCTTCAGTTCGGGTCAATGATATAAAGGGAGGTACCCTAGCTTCCCAAATCTGCTGCATGAATAAACCTAATTAACTACTGGGCGAACATGACCATGCATTGCACTGCATTAGTTATGCCGTGCTTTAAAGGCATGAAAGTCACACAGGAGACAGTGTTGTCATATGCAAAATTTGGTGTCGGTATTGCTTGTTGAGGGAACTTTGATGTGAGGGCATACATCATTACTTGCACTCCATTCCTCATTAACAAGAGTAGTTAGGAAGTGATTGTTTAGTTGCTTTATCAATACTGCTTGATTGACTTGATAACATGCTAACCTTTGCTTTATAGTACCACTGAGTTGATCACTCACTCCCACCCTGGGACGGTGTTTTAAAACACCAACCAGACCCTGGTTTAGATGCAGGTGTTGAGGAAGTCTATGCAATGGAGCAGTACTTTATGGACGAGGAGGAGGAGTTCTCCTACTTTCAGCTTTCGGACGGGTCTATGTAGACCTCGTGCCGACACGCGGGAAACACAGGGATATTTGGCTTAGTTGAACATCTTACATTTTCACATTTTGTATATTTTGAAACAATACATGTACATATTCAGCCTGGTTACATACTCATACTCTGGAGGTTGTGAAATACTTACACACTTAAATATATATATGCTTCAGACTTCCGCTTGTTTAATTTAAGTATATCCGGAGTATGATATGCTGTTTTAGTATAATCCCACTCATATTTAACTCATAAATATGGGCGAAATCTAAACATCATTATCCATATTACATAAGTGATGTGCTGGATCTTAGGAGTAGAGCTTTGCTCGACCCTCGAAATTCAGGGCGTTACAATATAAAAGAAATAGAAACTAATCTATTACAACATTCACCACACAATGCTGAAATATAAATATTACAACATTCACATCCACAAATACATCTCACAATCTTAAACCATAAAAGATAAATAAATAAATCACATATCCACCAAACACCGAGAATTATAGTGGTTTGCTTGTGTGTACACCTACTGTTAATAAACAGTCACACAACTACTCCACTCCTAATATCCACTCCCTCGGGATATTAGCGTTCACTAAGCAAAATAGGTTTTTCAAGGTTCACCTAAAACCTTCACAATTGTGTCTTTAGATGGACTTACACAATTCAAAAATCCCTCGTTCTGAGATTTTCTGGATCACCTCAGAAAAAACCAAAATAGTGATTTTTTGGAACAATCTCACTAACCAGAAATGAATTGAATTATGGAAAAAGCAAAAACTTATCTGTATGACGATTCTAAAGCAGCCCAGTAGAACCAACTTGATGACGACGTAGATGTCCAACGTTCAGTCTGACAAGTGTATGGGGTTCTAAGTCTAGATGATTTTTAATTAAATCAGCAAGGGCTTTGTATTGATTTTGATCTCAAGGAAGGGTAAATCAAATATCCCTTTTTAAAATGAGAATGGAATAGAGAATCAAAATAAAAAATAAGAGCTACTTTAAAGAATCTTAAATATGCACAAAATAGCTTATAATGTACTTACAATTATTTCAGAGTGATTGCTTAAGAATGATAAGAATTGAATAGAAAACTCTGAAATTCGAGTACTATTTATAGGTGAAAAATTAGTTCTCACGACTGGCCTTTGGTTAGCTACGACTGGCCTTATCTAAACAGATTTTCAAAAATTCTGGCGCGATAAGATTTTTCAGTCGACTGGCCTTGTGGATCCCACGACTGGTCGAGTGGCTTGTTCGACTAGTCGTGGACACCACACGACTGGTCGTGTGAGTCCAGATTACCGCTGAAAAATGAGTCGAGTACTATTCACACGACTGGTCGAGCAGTTTCTAGGACTAGTCATAGACCAACAGAAAATTTTCAAAAATTCATAACAAATCCTGAACTGGTCAAGGAAATACTAGGACTGGTCGAGCCAATGCTGGGGCTAGTCGAAAGAACGAAATTTTACACTTATAAAATGACCAAAATGACCGACCGAAAGTATGAAATGATCTAATCATGATCTAAGGTCAATCATACCTTACTAGTGAGATAGAACATATGAACACTTAATCTATCGTTCACTTCAGTAGCTTTCATTCTTGCGATCTTCAAAGCTTGAACTTGACATACCAAACATAATATTCAAATAGGTCTTGAGTTCTTGGGCTTTTCTGGTTCCAAATCTTGAACCGCAATATTCTTGAAAACTCTGTCTTCACTCAACATATGAAAGTCTTCACTTTCTTCCAATTTGAAGATCTTCAATGTGAACAGATACACAAGCTTGATACAAATCAAGATACAAACTTGAATTGGTTTGTCACACCAAAATTTGACAATACTTAGGGTTTATTAACATGGCACTTTCACACGTCTAGCTGGATGATGGGGACTCCACACGCGCAGGGGCTGTTACCACATATATCATCATCATCACCATAATAATAATAATAAGAAGAATAAGAAGAAGAAGAAAGAGAGAGAGAGAGAGAGAGAGAGAGAGAGAGAGAGAGAGAGAGAGAGAGAGAACGGTGTGATGGAGGGGCCCCTCCACTATGGGCCCCCCTAATACATGCATCAATACATACATCAAGATGGGTCCCAAATGTGTGGGCCCATAAACAAAATCAAGGGTGGAATCTCCTTCCCACCATGAATCAGGGCCTAGATGGCCTTCATGCAATAGAAAATTAAATCAAACATCATGGTGGGGTCCATGGAGAATGGCCCCACCATGGATACATGCATGCAAGCTTGGTGGACCATTGGCCACACCTAAGGGGTCAAGATGGGATCTCCACCATTGATTGGTGGGCCCCACTTATCCCATGCACAAAAATAAATAAATAAATCTAGCCTAAGAAATCACTCACCTTGGATCTTGATCTCCTTCTTCCACCACTATGTTCTAGAGCTCTAAGAGATGAGATTCAATGGTTGAGATGGGGTCTTGATGATTGGATTAAGGGGGATAAGCTTGGAAGAGGGCTAGAATTTTTTTGGAGATGGGTCTCTCTTGCTAACAATGGAGGAAGATGAGAATGAAAGAGGGAAAGAGAGAGATGAAGGAGAAAGAGAGAGATAGGGTGGTAGGCTCTCTCTCATAGGTAAGTATGATTACATGTAAGAGAAGCATGGCTAAGGGGCATGCTTGTTATGATTGCCTAGCAAGCATGAGGCTATGGAGGGTAGGGTAGGGTAGGGTGATGTCACCCCTAAGGTGACATCATCCTAATGATGGTTTCTAGGAAAATGTGTAATATGGAATAGGTGGGTCCCGCAACACGTAGTCCACATCTTATGATCTAAGCATTGGATTGGCGCACGAGAAGCGGCAACGACGCGGTCGCAATGGCACATGTCTTAGGTTGAGTCAACTCGGGTTGTGACTTAGGGTCGCGCGCAAATGTAATCTACGGGTCATAGGTTGCCGAAATTTGACTGGGAGGACCGTGGGATCCTACGGAACGGAATGGTCACTAGGACATGGGCCTAACATCCTCCTCCTTTGATGGTAAATATTCAGAATCTGTGGAAGGAGAGGTTTCAGAAAATTGATTCCTTTAGTCAGTATCACTACCAAGGTATTGTCTTGCAAGGCATTCACCATATCTTGTATCTTGGGATCATTTGAATCTGCAAAGTGTGCCAAGCAATCTTCTAAAGAGTTGAGAGATTCGGTTGAGAGGGACTCATTCTTCATATTGAGGTCTGTGATGATTTGCCCAAGGATTCTTTCATTATCTTTGAAAGTAGGGAGAAGCATGCTCTCTTGCTCTTCATTTTGGTGAGAGTGATTCATCACCAGATATATCTCGCCTTGCCTTGCATAAACAGATTGAGAATCAGAAGGCGAAGATTTAATGTGAAAACTCTGTTCATTAATACTAGTCAGTAGAGACATTGTATCGTTAAGGGATGATTGTTCCAATGGTGGCCTCCACTAGGTAGTTTCAAATACCGAAGTCATATCTAGTAAGTTGTCCATCTCCCTAATCATATCAAAATCTAAATCAAGGGAGTGGGCCGAGCACACCTCAAGAGAGTGTTGCGATTCTCTTGGAAGGAACTCATCCTCCATATTTAAATCAAACATGTCAGATGGGTGGAGTAGATCATTATGGTCAAGAACTTCCTATACCTCGTGATCATTTACCTTTACCATAATTGAAATCGATCTCGGAGAATTTTGGGTTGTAAACTCATGATTGTCCTCCAACTCCTCATCATTGTCTAATTTCGTACAGTTCACAAATGAGTTGAGCTCACTTTCCTCACACTATGTTTGTAGATTGGGTTGAGACTCGAATAAACTAGCCTCTTCCTCCTCATCGAGGTCAAGTGTGTCATGTGGTTGGAGTGAGTCAGCATCATTATATTTGAAAGATACCCATGTCTCTTGATCTTACTTTATACCCATGTCTCTTAATCTTACTTTGGACATTTATCGAGATCGACTCTTAAGGAAATTGAACCGTATACTCATCAACATAATCTAACTCGTCATTCTCAATTTTATTATTTTCCACAAGCGAGTTAGGATCACCCTCTTCGCATTGTGTTTTTGGATCGGGTTGAGGCTGGGAAAAACTAGCCTCTTCCGCATCATTGAGGTATGATTCAGCTCTTTGAATGGAGGATTCAATCGCTTCTAATGATTTGTTAATGTCTTCAAATGACTGTGTGATGAATTGGTTGAATTGTTCTTGAGTTTCTATGTAACAGCCCGAACTTTTCAATACTCGAGTATTGAAAGTTCTCGAGCGTTACCAAGAAACTTACTTAGTATGTACACATGTACGATACCAATCCAACTATCCTACCCTGACATCCTCACCCTAATACAAACCTAACTGTTGGGAATTACCTCCATTCAATAGATTCAACCATCTGGCAATTGATTTCAAGATAACACCATCCATCACATGATTTAACGTAAGTACTTTCCCATGAATGACGCAACGAATAACTCCCTATCCGTAATGATTTAGATATACATTATTTTGTAAGAATTACTTAGAAATGTGCCTATAACCATGTCGAGCCATTGGATTTCCCAAAACTCATAAATCAGCAATAA
Organism: Magnolia officinalis; assembly: GCA_021015155.1. Taxonomy (NCBI): domain Eukaryota; kingdom Viridiplantae; phylum Streptophyta; class Magnoliopsida; order Magnoliales; family Magnoliaceae; genus Magnolia; species Magnolia officinalis. The sequence continues at coordinate 57,513,445 of JAJHSJ010000007.1, read as the reverse complement.
TCACGAAAATGCCATTGACCTAGACCCCTGAATTCTAGATCACATGGTTCCCACAATCCATTCCATGTAAAATCCGTTCTGCCTCCATGGAAAGGTTTGGATGGTCCCTAGAGAGCTTGTGGGACCCACAAATTCCTCGTTTTGTTTCTCTGATCAGTGGGTCCAGCGGAAACATGATCGGCCTCTGTTTTTCTTGCGCATGAACCTTGTCGGTTTCGCAGTTCTCTTTTGAATTCCCAGCATCATCGGGATTCTTTCACACTCCCGTTGTTTCACGTTGGAGTCGGTTCTCTCCTAAGTGGGGATTGAATGGTTCAAATTTCCTCAAACGTAGGGAGTTTCCTAGTAAGGAACTCCTGGTTTCATCGGTTGTTGTTATAGCGGCTGACTTCCGTTTATAGGCTGATTTTCGTGATTTGGTGGGGTCCACAATTATGGTTTCCAGAAAATTCATTCATTCCATCAGTTACGTAAGGTGAAGTTAGGCTAAGGGCCAAAATATAGAACACATTCATGTCCTAGGTGGGCCACACTTTAATCAACGTGGGACTATATTCACGTTGAACCAGGGAAGTCATTTACGTTCATTGATTTCACGTAAATTCTTGACTTTCATGAACGGCTGGGGAAAAATCAGGTGGGTCCCACCCCGATGTTATTGTGAAAATCCATCCCGTTCATTAGTTGAGTTGGGTCGTGTTGACGCACGAGACCAAATTTGAAGGCGATCTGAGCTTTAGGTGGGCCATATGTTGCAAAAACTTATGGGTGAAACCCACCGTTAAAAACCTCCGTGAAACCATGTTGCTGTGTATATAAGTTCTAATCCTATAATTACAATCTCGCACTTTTCCTTTGTTACAACTTCTGTCGTTCGTATCTCCTAACTGCACCGCACAAATGGGGCAAAATTTCACCAATATTTGTTATTTTTCATGCTCTTTCTAAAGCCTAAGTTTGAGTCTTGATCGCTTACAGATAGCCAAGATACCATTTTAATGGACTATACTAATCTGAGGTTTAATGCGATGTTTATATACATCTAATCGAAACATTGTCCGGTAGTTTGGACACGTGCCTTAAGATCTTCGAATTGAATAGTTTATTCTGACGTTTGGATGGCCCGTTTGGCAGATCCAAACGTGATGAATGGTTAAATGACTTGCTAAAAATAAGAGAACTTGATGGTTAGCGCTTTGACCATGTATGTAGGTGGATGTACAGCCAGTTTCATAAATTACTGGGCATAAGGCGGGTTTCTGGAGTAATTAGTGGTAGAACATGTACACCCTTAGATTTGAGTGACTTATTCACATGTGTAAATTCCTCAGATTGCAGTTCTATTGGTGGATTAAGCATATTCATATGGGGTGAACAAGATGAACGGATTAAAATCTTGATCTGATAAGTGTACGAACATATGTAGAAATAAAGTAGCTACTTTACTATGATCTAAGGGCTGAATTCGACGTTTACGGTTAATTTTTAATAATTAGGCATGGTATGAAATTTCACATAAAACGGATTATGGGAATCATGTTATCTAGTGTTCAAGGGTGTAGGTTAATGGTATTTTCATAATTATTGTTGATCTGTGAGTTTTAGGAAATATAATGGCTCTAAATGGTTATAGGCATGTTTCTAAACAATTTTTACAAAAGAATATATATCTAGATCATTTTGGATAGGGAGTTATTCGTCAAGTTATTCAATGGAAAGTACTTACGTCAAATCACGTGATGGATGATCTTTTCTTGAAATTAATGGTAAAATGGCTTGATCTACTGAATGGAGATCATTTTCAATGGCTAGATTCACATCAGGGTATAGAGGTTGGGATAGTTAGGTTTGTACCGTACACATGTACATATTACGTCAAATTCTTGGTAACGCTTGAGAACTTTCAATACTTGGGTATTGAAATCTTCGGGGCGTTACAATCTACCCCCCTTAAGCATAATTTCGCCCTCGAAATTTAGTACTTCCATTATCTGAGTCATTTTCTATGCCTCTATGGATTCCCTACTTCCTGTGTTCGAGGTAATATGAATAGATGATTGTAGTAGGTTTAAGCCCGATACATAGATCCTTTGATTGCGCAGTACAGAGGATTTGCCGGTATCAATTCATAACCCTGTTAAATCTCAATCCTTTGCTTGATCAGGGCATTGGAATCATTTGAGATTTTCTAGGACTTAGAATTTGAGTTAAACCACATAAATTTTACGAAGTATGGTTCCATCAGTCCGTAACCTCGGTTATCCTAAAGTCATGGTGAATAAAATGAAATCTTTGATTCTCAAAATTATTCCTACCATCTTTTCTAATGCTTAAATTTCCATGTGTTACTCATGATGTAGGTACGTATATGTCTAGGTGTGTATAATTGGCTATATGAATTGGGACGCTACAGCCTACCCCCCTTAAACAAAATCTCGACCTTGAGATTTGATAATTGGATTCACTTGCTTATGCTTTACCTAATTATGGTCACCTAGGTGAAAACCGAGTTTTCTAGCCGGACTAGACGACAATGGAAGTTGAAATTTTATAGGAAAGTTGATAGAGGCCTAGAGTCACAGTTTCTAGATTCCATGTCTAACTTAATATTTCCAATGGGGAATCTGAGTATGGGTTTCTAATTCCACAACTCCCTAGTTTCATGGGGAATTCACCTAAGTATAACTATCTAATTTTGATGATTATATACGAGTTACGTAAAACTTATGATGGTCCATTCCCTCGGGCCCAACTAATATCATCCTCATTCTCTGATACCGACTGTAACAGCCCGAATTTTCATGGCTAGAGTTTGTACTCGTGCCCGAGGAAACCGGGTGTTAATGATGTATAAATTGGATGCTTTAGAAAATCGCACCTTTTTTTCTTTTGGGTCACATCCAAGTATATTCATAAAGGTAACATAAAATCAACTGTATTGATTATATTTCATCAGAGTAAAAGAATAATCAAATGGCCTCATAATGGGAGGTTTATTACAACATCAGAGTTCATAGCAGAAGTACAAAAATAAATAATAAAACTATCTTCTTAGTCTTTCAAGATAATCTTCTATAGGGAAATAGTCCTCTAAGTCTTCAATCTGTACGTCACCTACGTCATCTGTACGGTTGGGAGAGGATCAATGCCCTACTCATAGTGATGGTTATTCTTTAAGATTAACAATAATTCAAGAGATTCATAAAAGGTAAAGTAAGGGTACTGATACGTCTCATACTCCACTAAAACATGAGATATCAGTATGCACAAACAACCTACATGAGATGCATGCCTAGCATAGTGTGCGCGGCTCATCATACATAGTGATCATCACAATGTGGAATATAATTTATAAGAAATCCGGCTCGACCCATATCACATAACTACGGATATTCGCCGGCATGGCCAATGCTAACGTGGATTTACACGAACATCTCAAGGCAACACAACATGAGTTAGAGGATTTACATAAAACAATGTGTTCATGGAGTAACTATTTGCGACATCCAATCCCGAAAAGTTGTGTAACACGTATGTCGATTTACATACATCGATTGTGCACCACTCCAACCAACCCACAGAATTACGTGCCGACCAAGAGGGCCGCTACCTATAACGCATTACGTCCATAATAAGATAATCGATTCACTAGTTCTGATACCTCTTAACACATCACTTGCACTTATAAAGAATATAAACTAAATCATAAAGAATATAAACTGAATCATGAAGAGTATAATCTGAATCATGAAGAATATAAACTGAATCATGGAGGTTCTGGAATAACAAGACACATGCCCAAGCCTTAAGGATAGATGGCACAAGGCCAATATAATAAGAGAAGAGTGACAATGGTCAACTTAGTAAAAGTGGTAATGGCCAACATAACAAGAGAAGAGTGACAATGGTCAACTCAACAAAAGAAGAGTGGCAGAGCCAACTCAAATAAAAAGACGAGTGGCAGAGCCAACTCTAATAAAGAGATGAGTGGTAGAGCCAACTCAAATATAGAGACCAGTGGCAGAGCCAACTCAATAAATTTGATAAGGCAAGGGCAAGGATTTAAAGAAATTCACTTGTATTTGACATCATGTCATAATCTCAAAAGGGCCAATAGTTGTAATGATATTAACTAAATCAATTGATAGGATAGTTCACAGAAAAACATGTAATCATGAAAGATAGGATAATTTATATTGTAAAGGCATAAAAAGGATAAATGAATTAACATCAAGGATAAATGAATTAACATCAAGGCATATAAAAGGAAGAATAAATAGATCAACTTAAATTACTGTAAGCTTAAAGGATAAAACCCTCACCTTCGAAACTTGATTTCTTCTTAATGTTGGTAGATCTATGTCGTCGGGCCTCAATCCTAACATGATTAGCATGACTCTTTAAGTTAGGCTATCTTCTTACACAAGTTATATGATTAGGATCAATCTTAGGCTAAGATTTAGGACTAGTAATGAATCGATCTTCCTGATTAATCAAATTTGGTGTAAATACCTTTTGTTCCATAATTACCCTCAGACTCATCGAATTTCGGCTTTACTGAGTCATCCTGCTGAGTCAACTCGGTTTGACTCAGTGAGTTGCCCCACGTCTAACGGTGGAAAGAGAATAAAGAAAGAAAGAGATCTAGAAAGTTAACCTTACCAAGATGTGGATTGGCAATTCCCAGTCGAATTTGTCCTTTGCTGACGAAACCGAGGTGCCTCTTCTCCTCCTCTTTCTTGTCCTTCTTCTTTCTCTGTTCTTTCTTTCTTCTCTCGTTCTTTCCATGTCTAGCAGGGAGCTAACGTCCCTCTCTCAATCTCTCTTTCTCTTCCTGATTTTCTCCCTTATGGAGCGAACGGTTGCAGATTTATAGGCTTGGAGAGAGGCTTCTAGACTTCTCTCACAGATCCTGTGCAACTTTACGCAGGGTGTTTCGCCACGCTAGGGGTTTCAATCCGTTCTGCCTCCATGGAAAGGTTCGGATGGTCCCTAGAGAGCTTATGGGACCCACAAATTCCTCATTTTGTTTCTCTGATCAGTGGGTCCAGCGGAAACGTGATCGGCCTCTGTTTTTCTTACGCATGAACCTTGTCGGTTTCGCAGTTCTCTTTTGAATTTCCAGTATCATCGGGATTCTTCCGCACTCCCATTGTTTCATGTTAGAGTTAGTTCTCTCCTAAGTGGGGATTGAACGGTTTAGATCTCCTCAAATGTAGGGAGTTTCCTTGTCAGGAACTCCTGGTTTCATCGGTTGTTGTTACAGCGGCTAACTTCCGTTTATAGGCTGATTTTCGTGATTTGGTGGGGTCCGCTATTATGGTTTCTAGAAAATCCAGTCATTCCATCAATTTTGTAAGGTGATGTTAGGCTAGGGGCCAAAATATGGAACACATTCATGTCCTAGGTGGGTCACACTTTAATCAACGTGGGATTGTATTCACGTTGAACCAGGAAAGTCATTTACATGCATTGATTTCATGTAAATTCTTGACTTTCGTGAACGGCTGGGGAAAAATCAGGTGGGTCCCACCCCGATGTTATTGTGAAAATCCATCCCATTCATTAGTTGAGTTGGGTCATGTTGACGCACGAGACCAAATTTAAAGGCGATCTGAGCTTTAGGTGGGCCATATGTTGCAAAAGCTTGCGGGTGAAACCCACCATTAAAAACCTCCGTGAAACCATGTTGCCATGTATATAAGCTCTAATTTTATAATTACAATCTCGCGCTTTTCCTTTGTTACAACTTCTGTCGTCCGTATATCTCTTAATTGCACCACACAAATGGGGCAAAATTTCACCAATATTTGTTATTTTTCATGCTCTTTCTAACGCCTAAGTTTGAGTCTTGATCGCTTACAAATGGCCAAGATACCATTTTAATGGACAATACTAATCTGAGGTTTAATGCGATGTTTATATACATCTAATCGAAACATTGTCCGGTAGTTTGGACACATGCCTTAAGATCTTCGAATTGAATAGTTTATTCTGATGTTTAGATGGCCTGTTTGGCAGATCTAAACGTGATGGATGGTCAAATGACTTGCTAAAAATAAGAGAACTTGATGGTTGACACTTTGACCATGTATGTAGGTGGATGTACGGCCAGTTTCATATATTGATGGGCATAAGGCGGGTTTCTGGAGTTATTAGAGGTAGAACATGTACACCATTACATTTGAGTGACTTGTTCACATGTGTAAATTCCTCAGATTGCAATTCTAATGGTGGATTAAGCATCTTCATATGGGGTGAACAAGATGAACGGATTAGAATTTTGATCTGATAAGTGTACGAACGGATGTAGAAATAAAGTAGCTACTTTACTATGATCTAAGGGCTGAAATTCGACGTGTACGGTTAATTTTTAATAACTAGGCATGGTATAAAATTTCAAATAAAATGGATTGTGGGAACCATGTGATCTAGTGTTCAGGGGTCTAGGTTAATGGTACTTTCGCAATTATTGTTTATTATGAGTTTTAGGAAATCTAATGGCTCCACATGGTTATAGGCACGTTTCTAAACAATTCTTACAAAAGAACGTATATCTGATCATTTTGGATAGGGAGTTAATCGTCATGTTATTCAATGGAAAGTACTTGTGTCAAATCACGTGAGGATGATCTTTTCTTGAAATTAACAGTTAAATAGCTTGATCTACTGAATGGAAATCATTTTCAATGGTTAGATTCGCATCATGGTATAGAGGTAAGGTTATGATAGTTAGGTTTATATCGCACACATGTACATATTACGTTAAATTCTTGGTAACGCTTGAGAACTTTCAATACTCGGGTATTGAAACGTTCAGGGTGTTACATTCTATGTGAAGAAGAAAATTCTGAAGTGAATCCTCTTGGATCGTTTCTGGTTGGATCTCAAAGGTAGGGGATCTAAGAGGATAATCGCTATAATCTCTTGTTGGTTCATTTCTCCAATGTTGATGTTTCCACTAATCATAATCATACGGGTCATATGTGGGAGAGTTTGATGGTTGATGGTACACATTATCACCCATAATATAATATCACATTATTTTCTTTTTGTCCGATGGGTGATAATAGTTCTCACCCTAATAATCACGTACTGTTCTCTTAATCGGTGGGGTGTAATTAATCTCCCGCATATAATCGCGTATAGACTTTATAATCGGTGGAGCATTATATTCCGATCGATTCTCAATCATGGTTTTAGAAAATTTTTGAGACATAGGTTGTTTTCTAATATAGTCATCTGACAGCCCTTCACAATATCTCTCATTTTCTAGAAGTAACTTAGCATATTGACATTCCCACTCTTGCATATACATGGTGAAACCCTAATTCTGAATTTAATTCCAAAAAAATAATAATAATAAAATCTACAGTAATATGGAAAGTAAGTAGAGGGAAGAACTTACCAAAAGAGAAGAACCAGAATTAAAAATGCTACAAAATCAAAACAATCAAACTATGTTAACAATGTTAGAAGAAGAAGAGAAAGGAAAAATAAAAGATAAATCCTAAAAACAAAATCTAAAAACTGAAGAATCCTAAAAGCCCTAATCTTAACCTAATTCTAATACTAATTAATTTCAGAAAAACGTAGTCGTAGTCCTCAGCAACGGCGACAAACAGAAAACGTAGTCGTAGTCCTCAGCAACGGCGACAAAAAATTGTTCACAACCCCAAGTGTAGGGTTGCGATGTAGTAATAATCTCGGTAAGACCGAGGTCGAATCCACAAGGACTAATCTCGTACGTTTCTGAAAGTAACTAGAACTAGAACTAGAAGAAGATGTAAATCTAAATCTGAATAATTAGAAAGAGTAATTGCGAATGATGTAATTGAAACTTGTGAATTTAAAGGTGGGAACTAGGGTGTCAAGGATCCACTTGTAGAAATTGAGATGCTACCTTGCATGAGTCAAGAGATCCAACTGGAATTAGAGTCCTATCTTTTCCAAATGGAAAGTGAGATGATCAAATCTCTAAACTTCACATTGATTCAGCTTCAATGGAAGAGGATTGTGAGGATTTGGAAGGGATTCTGTCACCCAACCATGCCTCGGAGACGATGGCAAACAACAGGATTTACCAATCCCATAATCTCAATTAAGAAAAGAAGATATCTAAAGCTATCGTAGATCTATTATAATTTGAGTCAGAACCAACCATTGAAAACTGAAAATATTTCTTAAAATCAACTAGAAATCAATGAAGTTCAACATAAAAAAGAATCAAAGCAAAGTAAACATCCTCATCATGCTACAAGCTTCACCTCTTAGCCCTAGCCAAGAGGTTTAGCCAACCATTGCATGATTGAACTAAGAACTTTTAAACAAAACAAAAGGACCAACTAAGGAAGAAGAAAAAAAACTCTCAAGCAGCGGCTCCACCCTTTTGCTCCACTCCTCAAACCCTAGAAGATGCTTTAGAGCATCCTAGGAACTCCTATTTAAAGTTGGGGAACTCCAACTTTCACCCCGAGTTAGAAAAGTCCGGAAACCGCCTCAAATTTAAGCAGTCCACGCAAAATCTGCGTAACCTTCGACTAGTCGAGGGCAATCTTCGACTCGTTAAAGGTCACCTTCGATTAGTCGAGTGGAATCTTCGACTAGTCGAAGGTCACGCGAATTTGAAAAATAATGTCGTTGGAGTTCAAGCGGAAGTTTCTTAGGCTGGTCGAAGCAGAACTTGGGCTAGTTAAGGCAGAGCTTGGGCTAGTCGAGCTAGAGCTTGGGCTAGTCGAAGCAGAGCTTGGGTTAGTCGACCTTCACGCGTATTCGTTTTCTTCACTTCAAATCTTCGATCCTCTTCATTCCTCACTTGATTTTCTTGGATCTTTGGCATGTGAATTCTTCAATCTTGGCCTCGTAAGATCCATCTTTTGCTTTGGTGATTTTTGAGCATCAAATCCATGCTTTTAACATTCTTTTCAATCCAAGCTCTCAGATTCACCTTGCATCACAAAACATGTATAAAATATACCATTAAGCCTTATCATGTTTATAAATAGGGCAGAATATGCAATATTTGACACTTAACACTTATTACATTATCAAAGTTTGCAGCGGAAAATAAATAAAATAATTTGTGGTGTTATCCTTCTTATTTTCTTTTCAAAAGAATCTTCCGTAAAATGATTATCGGCAATATCATCAACCCGTAATTCACCAGCAATATCTGTATGGTTGGAGAGGGTCAATGCCCTGCTCATAGCGATAGTTATCCTTTAAGACAAGTAAAAGACCAACTCAATATAGAGTGGAAGCAAATGTCTCAAAATTGGCAAAGGGCAAGGCTTGTATCCATTAACCCACATAAATTCATAAAAATCACGAATAATTAAAATCATACATTAATCATAATTACCAAAATGATAAATAATTCATAATGATCCATCAATCAATTATATGAAAAATCACAATAATATGGAAGTGTGCAAAAATAAGATAAATCGTATCAACTCAAATTAATATAAGTGTAAAAGAATCCCTCACTTAAACTTAGATCTAAACCCTAGGTAGATCTTGATGTAGGAAAGTTTCTACATGAATCACGACAACACTTGAGCAAGAGGGAGACACTGCACGTGTGGAGAATGAAGAGAATGATAGGAATTTAGGTTTCTCTTTCTCTTCCTCTTTCTCTCTCTCTCCCCTTTTACATCAGGAGGTGGTGTGTGAGTGTAAAGGGACGTCTGAGAAGGGGTGTGTTTCACATCGCACTTGGATTGGGTTTATCTAATTTGACCTTTTCTGGTAATTTTTCTTTAAATTTAATTTGTTCAATGTGTCGAGGTCATCGAATAGATCCAAAGTATATGATTTTCTTGGTGATCCAAAATTTAGATTGATCTATCTTGAAAATTCTCCTAACGGGTGCCAAAACGAACTTAATATCAATTCACAGTCCACAGTTAATAATTAGGGCCCAATTTTGTGAGAAATGTGCAATCAGGATAGGCAAACGGATGGACAAAGGCTGGTGGTTGATCAATGCTAAAAAAGGCCTAAAAATTTCACCTTTTGCACCAAAAGGGAGAAATTTGAGTCAAGGGGATCATCATTCAATAGTGTAGGATCATGTGGGGTTTAAATTTTGTATGATATCATAGTCATATGAAGTCAAAGTATGGTCCAAATTTAAGTTGCGATTAATGGCGCAATGTGCATCAATCGAAAGCTATAGATTTAGGAAGAGTTGGTAAACCTAAAACGACTTACTTCACACATAAGGAAAATCCTACCAATGTGTGGTCCTTATATTTTATACCGGGTCCATATGATGGCCAATCCAAGTCGTTCATATGGAGAAAAATATCCTTCTATAACTATCCACAAGCTTTCCTCACTCGACGGACACCAAAATCAACGGTCAAGGGGCTAATTTGTTAATTGGGCTACTTTTACAATAATCTAAGAGCTGAAATTCGACGTGTATGGTTAATTTATGAAAAATAGGCATGGTATAAAATTTCACATGAAATAGATTATGAGAACTATGTGATCTAGAGTTCAAGGGTATAGTTAATGGCATTAAGTATTTATGATTTTGTCATCTTTTATTTCTCCAACTTCCACCATCCATAACGTCGAACTACACCATACAAATATATTAAAATTTAACAGACATTCTTTATTTTTCATTCTCTTTCCATCACTCCATTTTGGGCCTTAATCGCTTACAGATGACGAAGATGCCTTTTTAATGGGTTATACCGCCCCGAGGTCTAAATCAACACTTTCATATACCTAATAAAGAAGTCAGCCGGTAGTTGTGGCATATACCTTACGATTTTTTAACTGAGCAGTTTATTATGATATTTAAGTGGCCCATTTGATAGATCCAAATAAGATGGACAGTCAAATGATATGTTAAATATATGAAAACTTGATGGTTAGTACTCTGATCATGTATATAGGTAGTTGTGCGGTCCATTTTGTAAACGGATGAATATAAGTAGGTTTTTGGAGTGATCAAGAAGTAGAACATGTGTAACGTTAAATTTAAGTGACTTGTTCACATATGTAAGTTCCTCAAATTGTAATCTTGATGGTGGGTTAAGCATGTTCATAAGTGGTGAACAAGATAAATAGATCAGCATCTTGATTCTATACGTGTACGAGCGGATGTATAGATCAGGTAGTTAGTTTATCATGATCGGGTGGTCCAAACGCAAAGTGGACAATCAAATATCTTTACCTAGCGGTGAATAGTTGATTGAACAGTTGGTTATGATGAACCAGTGAAAATACTTGGATATATGATGATCTTGTCCTAAAAATCAATGGTCGGATAACTTGATCTATGGATGAAAATTATTACCAACGGTTAAATTCAGGTTAGAGGATAGATGTAAGGTTAGGATAGGCTAAATTGTTAACATACATATGTATATAATAAATTAAATTTCATGGTAACAATCGTAGTTATATGAAGTCAATATGTGGTCCAAATTTAAGTTGTGATTGATGGTGTAATGTGGGTCAATCGAAGCTATAGATTTAGGAAGAGTTAGTATGCCTAAAATGACTTACTTCATGGTAAGAAAATGCCTACCAAGTCATTCATATGGAGAAAAATATCCTACTATAACTATCCATAAGCTTTCCTCACTCGACGGACACCAAAATCAACGGTCAAGGGGCTAATTTGTTAATTGGGCTACTTTTGCAATAATCTAAGGGCTGAAATTTGACGTGTATGGTTAATTTATGATAAATAGGCATTATATAAAATAGATCATGAGAACTATGTGATCTAGATTTCAAGGGTATAGTTAATGGCATTAAGTATTTATGATTTTGTCATCTTTTATTTCTCCAACTTCCACCATCCATAACGACGGACTACACCATACAAATATATTAAAATTTGACAGACATTCTTTATTTTTCATTCTCTTTCCATCGCTCCATTTTGGGCCTTGATCGCTTACAAATAACGAAGATGTCTTTTTAATGGGTTATACTGCCCCGAGGTCTAAATCAAGGCTTTTATATATCTAATAAAGAAGTCAGCCAGTAGTTGTGGCATATACCTTACGATTTTTGAACTGAGCAGTTTATTTTGATATTTAAGAGGCTCATTTGACAGATCCAAATATGATGGACGGTCAGATGATATGTTAAAAATATGAAAACTTGATGGTTAGTACTCTGATCATGTATATAGGTAGTTGTGCGGTCGATTTTGTAAACGGATGAACACAAGTAGGTTTTTGGAGTGATCAAGAGGTAGAACATGTGTACCGTTAGATTCAAGTGATTTGTTCACATGTGTAAGTTCATCAAATTGTAGTCCTGATGGTGGATTAAGTATATTCATAGGTGGTGAAGAAGATGAACGGATCAGTATCTCGATTCTATACGAGTACGAGTGGATGTATAGATCAAGTAGTTAGCTTACCATGACTGGGTGGTCCAAACACAAAGCAGAGAATCAGATATCTTTACCTAGTGGTGAATAGTTGATTGAATGGTTGGTTATAATGAACATATGAGAATACTTGGATATATAATAATCTTATCATAAAAATCAACGGTCGAATGACTTGATTTATGGATGAAGATTATTCTCAACGATCAAATTGAGGTTAGAGAATAGATGTAAAGTTAGGATTGGCTAAATTGTTGACATACATATGTATATAATAAATTAATTTCATAGTAAAACTCGTAGTCATATGAAGTTAATGTGTGGTCCAATTTTAAGCTGCGATTGATGGTGCAATGTGGGTCAATCGAAGCTATAGATTTAAGAAGAGTTGGTAAGTGTAAAACGACTTACTTCACGCCTAAGGAAAAGCTTACCAAGGTGGGGTCCGTATATTTTACACTGGGTCCATATGATGGCCAATCCAAGTCGTTCATATGGAGAAAAATATCCTACTACAAGTATCCACGAGCTTTCCTCACTCGATGGTTAGTACTTTAATCATGTATGTAGGTGGTTGTGCGATCGATTTTGTAAACGGATGAAGACAAGTAGGTTTTTGGAGTGATCAAGTGGTAGAACATGTGTACCGTTAGATTCAAGTGACTTATTTACATGTGTAAGTTACTCAAATTGTAGTCCTGATGGTGGGTTAAGTATATTCGTAGGTGGTGAAATGATGAACGGATCAGTATCTCAATTCTATACGTGTACGAGTAGATGTATAGATCGGGTAGTTAGTTTACCATGACCGGGTGGTCCAAACTCAAAGTGGAGAATATGATATCTTTATCTAGCACTGAATAGTTGATTGAATGATTGGTTATGATGAACATGTGAGAATACTTAGATATATGATAATCTTATCGTAAAAATCAATGGTCGGATGACCTAATCCATGGTTGAAGATTATTCTTAACGGTCAAATTGAGGTTAGAGAATAGATATAAGGTTAAGATAGGCTAAATTATTAACATACATATGTATATACTAAATTAATTTCATGGTAAAACTCGTAGTCATATGAAGTTAATGTGTGGTCCAAATTTAAGCTGCGATTGATGGTGCAATGTGGTTCAATCGAAGCTATAGATTTAAGAAGAGTTGGTAAGTGTAAAACGACTTACTTCACGCCTAAGGAAAAGCCTACCAAGGTGGGGTCCTTATATTTTACACTGGGTCCATATGATGGTCAATCTAAGTCGTTCATATGGAGGAAATATCCTACTACAACAATCCACGAGCTTTCCTCACTCAATGGACACCAAAATCAATAGTCAAGGGGATGATTTGTTAATTGGGTCACTTTTACAATGGTCTAAGGGCTAAAATTTGACGTGTATGGTTAATTTATGATAAATAGGCATGGTATAAAATTTCACATGAAATAAATCATGAAAACTATGTGATCTAGAATTCAAGGGTATAGGTTAAAAACATTAAGTATTTACGATTTTGCCATATTTTATTTCTCCAACTTCCACCATCCGTAACGTCGAACTACACGATCCAAATACATTGAAATTTGACAGACATTCTTTATTTTTCATTATCTTTCCATCGCTCCATTTTGGGCCTTGATCGCTTACAGATGACGAAGATGTTTTTTTAATGGGTTATACCACCTCGAGGTCTAAATCAACTCTTTCATATATCTAATAAAGAAGTCAGCCAGTAGTTGTGGCATATACCTTATGATCTTTGAACTAAGCAGTTTATTCCGATATTTAAGCAACTCATTTAACAGATCCAAATATGATGGACGGTGAGATGATATGTTAAAAATATGAAAACTTGATGGTTAGTACTCTGATCATGTATGTAGGTGGTTGTGCGGTCGATTTTGTAAACGGATAAACACAAGTAGGTTTTTGGAGTGATCAAGAGGTTGAACATGTGTACCATTAGATTCAAGTGACTTGTTCACATGTGTGAGTTCCTCAAATTGTAGTCCCAATGGTGGGTTAAGTATATTCATAGGTGGTGACGAAGATGAATGGATCAGTATCTAGATTATATGCGTGTATGACTGGATGTATAGATCGGGTAGTTAGTTTACCATGACCGGGTGGTCCAAACTCAAAGTGGAGAATCTGATATCTTTACCTAGCGGTGAATAGTTGATTGAATGGTTGGTTATGATGAACATGTGAGAATACTTGGATATATAATAATCTTATCATAAAAATCAACGGTCGAATGACTTGATTTATGGATGAAGATTATTCTCAACGGTCAAATTGAGGTTAGAGAATAGATGTAAAGTTAGGATAGGCTAAATTGTTGACATACATATGTATATACTAAATTAATTTCATAGTAAAACTCGTAGTCATATGAAGTTAATGTGTGGTCCAATTTTAAGTTGCGATTGATGGTGCAATGTGGGTCAATCGAAGCTATAGATTTAAGAAGAGTTGGTAAGTGTAAAACGACTTACTTCACGCCTAAGGAAAAGCCTACCAAGGTGGGGTCCTTATCTTTTACACTAGGTTCATATGATGGCCAATTTAAGTCGTTCATATGGAGGAAATATCCTACTACAACTATCCACGAGCTTTCCTCACTCGATGAACACCAAAATCAATGGTCAAGGGGTTTATCTGTTAATTGGGCCACTTTTACAATGATCTAAGAGCTGAAATTTGACGTGTATGGTTAATTTATGATAAATAGGTATGGTATAAAATTTCACATGAAATAGATCATGAAAACTATGTGATCTAGAATTCAAGGGTATAGGTTAATAGCATTAAGTATTTACGATTTTGCCATATTTTGTTTCTCCAACTTCCACCATCTGTAATGTCAGACTACATAATCCAAATATAATAAAATTTGACAGACATTCTTTATTATTCATTATCTTTCCATCGCTCCTTTTTGGGCCTTGATCGCTTACAGATGAACAAGATGCCTTTTTAATGGGTTATACCGCCTCGAGTTCTAAATCAACTCTTTCATATATCTATTAAAGAAGTTAGCTGGTAGTTGTGGCATACACCTTACAATATTTGAACTGAGCAGTTTATTCTTATATTTAAGCGGCCCATTTGACGAATCCAAATATGATGGCCAGTCAGATGATATGTTAAAAATATGAAAACTTGATGGTTAGTATTCTGATCATGTATGTGGGTGGTTGTGAGGTCGATTTTGTAAACGGATGAACACAAGTAGGTTTTTGGAGTGATCAATAGGTAGAACATATGTACCGTTAGATTCAAGTGACTTGTTCGCATATGTAAGTTCCTCAAATTATAGTCCTAATGGTGGGTTAAGCATATTCATAGGTGGTGAAGAAGATGAACGAATCAGCATCTCGATTCTATACGTGTACTAGCGGATGTATACATCAGGTAGTTAGTTTACCATGATCAGGTGGTCCAAACTCAAAGTGGACAATCAGATATCTTTACCTAGTGGTGAATAATTGATTGAATGGTTAGTTATGATGAACAAGTAAGAATACTTGGATATATGATGATCTTGTCCTAATGACTTGATATATGGATGAAGATTATTCCTAATGGTCAAATTGAGGTTAGAGAATAGATGTAAGGTTAGGATAGGATAAATTGTTGACATATATATGTATATTTTAAATTAAATTTCATGGTAACACTCGAGAACTTTCAATACTTAGGTATTGAAAAGTTTAGGGTGTTACAATATATTACTTCACAGTCCTACACTTGGAATTGTTGTTTAGATAATACCAAGTACAGGGTTTCGATGTAGTAATAACTCGATGAGACTGAGGTCGTACCGATAGGGACTTATATTTGTGTGATTTCTGAAACACTTTAGAATTTAAACTACAACTAAGCTAGCTACTTGAATTTGCTTTAAGGAGTAATTGTGAAAGAAACTATTATGGATAAGACACTAGAGGATGAATGATCCACTTATTGCTATATCTTAATGTTAATTCACTTGATTCAATTTTATAACTCACTGGAATCGAAGTCCTATCCTATCCAAGCAGATAATGGAGTGATTAAATCATCATTCATAAACATGAAACAAAATTGAACTTCAATTAAATTGTTTCCCACATTAAGTGTCAAAGTATTGATTGTAGGGAATTCAAAGCATCTATCGTGCCCGTAGTTTATGATAGATCAATGGACTTTACAAATCAATCTCTTGCAAAATAGGTAAGAGATTACTCTTAGTGTTCTTAAGCATCTAGTGTACCCGAAGTCGACACTGGATCAAAGTAAAGTAGAAATAAATCTTCATTCAAACCAAATATAAATGAATTGTTCAACGATTATCCCAATAACATGAATCAAAGTAAACTAAGTATTAAGAATAACTACAAGATTTACCTCTTAGCCCTAGGTATGAGATTTAGCCAATCAAAGGCATTGATCTAAAACTTAAAAAGAAAAACATAAAAACTAACTAGAACTGAACGATTGGAGAAGAACTCTTTGGAGGCTTCACATGTCCTTTCTCCACCTCTACTACCCTAATTTCTCCCTAAGAAAGCTAAAATATCCCTTTAAATAGCACCGAACATCACTTTAGTGGCACCGAACATGGCTTCAGTCGAACCAGATGTCAAGCCAAATTAACTCTAAAAATCATAGTTTCTTGCTGAACTCTTTTTTTTCATATTCAATCAGAGCAAACTAACCTTAGGTGGCACTAAATAGTTTGTTTATTCTGTTGTCGAACTTTGCAATTTCACCAGTATTTTCTCTCTTCTCTGAACTTGATTTTCTTGGATCTTTGGCACTTGAATTCTTCATTAAACACCTCCAAATCTCTAACTTTTCTTTTGGTCATTCTTTGAGCTTTAAATCTTCTCTTTAATCATTCTTTTCACCTTAGCTCTCCAAATTACCTCACATAGAAAAACATATATAATTAGATCAATTAAGTATATCTATGCTTATAAAATAAATGCATAATAAGGAAAAAATATACAACATTTCACACTCAACAATTACCCAACAAGTTTTGGGCACCGTTGTCGGGGAGTTGCACCTACAATACTTAAGTTTAGGTTAGGGTTTTGATTTCTGGTTCTAACATAGGATTTTTCTTTTAGGGTTTAATTCTAGAAGGCTTAGTTCTAGTTAGGTTATTTTTATAGGATTTTATTTTTTTAGGTTTAGGTTTAGAACTAAGTTTCTATGCGTGGTTTATGCCTAAGTGGGTAAAGGATCATACACAATGAATTCTAAGTGAAGGAGGTTTAGTTGACGGGATCTCCATTCATCGTTGAGTTTGAAAATCCCTGAATACTCTTAAACCATCCCAAACTATGATTGTGAATGCTCCAAATATGGCTAAGAAAGAGCCACACTTTGATGAGAATATTGATGCAAAACCTAATATGTCATCGGTTGGGATGGTGCGTGATGAGAATTAGGCACACCACATTCCTCTGGTCAGAACTTTGAGAGGTTACCTACAATCAGCAAGAATAACCACACTATCTGGCATGATTTTTTCAGTTAATATAGGTAATCCATATTTTAAATCGTGAATGATCCAACTCCTTCCTAAATTTCATGGACTTGATTCAGAAAGTTTATATCTACATATCAACGAATTCAATGAGATTATAGTAAACTTGCATTACAACAATATCTCCCAAGACGTTATTCGCCTTAAGTTATTTTTCTTCACTCTAAATGAGAGAGCTAAGTCATGATTACATTCATTAAGACCACGCTCGATAGGCACATGGGCTGAGATGACCCAAGAGTTCCTTAAAAAGTTCTTTCCAATTCATAAAACCAACTCTTTAAGGTGTGCATCATGAATTTCTCCCAAAAGGAAGATGAGACATTTTTCTAATATTGAGAGAGATTAAAGGAACTCTTACTCGCATGTCCACACCATGGTTATCAT
Organism: Magnolia officinalis; assembly: GCA_021015155.1. NCBI lineage: Eukaryota > Viridiplantae > Streptophyta > Magnoliopsida > Magnoliales > Magnoliaceae > Magnolia > Magnolia officinalis. The sequence goes on along the minus strand of JAJHSJ010000007.1, from coordinate 57,495,147 downwards.
ATTTAATGAGTAATTAGTTTCTTTTATGATGGGCTAAACTTAAATATATGCCAATTTGTCACGATGATGTGCAATGGTGAGTTCATGACTAAAGATCTTAAAGAGGCATGCATGGGATTACATTGATAGGTTGGCTAAAAATGCACAATTATGGGATACCGCTAATCGATCAAGTATAATACCAAGCCTGCATCAAAAGAGAAAGGGGAATATACATCCTTAAGGAATAGGACTATGTTAATGTTAAGATTGTGTGTCTGACCTGAAAACTTAATGCCATGGAACTCAGAAAGGTGGAAGTGTTCCAACTCATTAATACAATTCTTGAGAGTTCTTGTGACATTTATGAGAGTGATGCACACCATACATGGTGTTTCGGGATGTTTTGCAAGCTCAAGTAAATTCCATAAATAGTTAACATTGTGATGTCTGGGTCAGTTGGAGAATTGAAAAGAAGGTCATTAATCACACTATATGATTACCAATGCCCATTCGATGCACCTAATTCTAACACGTATAATCCAAGTTGGCGGAATTATCCCAACTTTAGTTTAAAAAATGGGCCAACTGCTAATGTTAGCACTCCTCCCCAAGGGCCTCCTCATACACACCTCAAAGTGCACCATAAGTTCAACCACAAAAGAGGACCCTTGAGGACACATTATGTGAGGCCCGTATCCTATATCATACCATTCTGTAGGCTTCCGTGGTCCTCTCGGTCGAATTTCGGCAACCCGCGACGCGTAGGTAGCATTTGCGCTCAACCCTAAATCATATCCCGTATTCCAGAGCCGGCTCGACCCGAGACTTGTACCCTTTTGACCACGCCATCGCCGCGGTTCCAACGTCGTATCTCACACACTGAGGTGATACTTGGGCCAGGAGATGTGGGCCGGCGTTCAGTTCGAGAAAACACCGGCCATTTGTTAAACCCAAGAGGACATGTCCCATCAATCCCATCAATCAAGTACATGACCCATCCCCAAAAGTAACCCCTAAAGTCAACTCTCTCTCTCTCTCTCTCTCTCTCTCTCTCTCTCTCTCTCCACCCATACATGTCAAGTACACACCTATCACTCACGCATCACTCCCCATCATTCCATCACCTCTCACCCATCCCTCTCTCTCCTTACAACCCTCTCTCTCTCTCTCTCTCTCTCTCTCTCTCTCTCTCTCATTTCTCCATTTTCAAGCAAGCTCCCAAGAGAAACGTCCAAGCTCCATGGGAGAGAGCTAGTGTAGCCCACCTTCCTACCACCCAATCCCACTATCCAAAGTCCATCTCAACCGTTGAAATTCATCCATTGGAGCTCTATGATGCTTTGGTGGAAGAAGGAAGAGGAGATCTAAGGTGGGTGCTTTCCTAGGATTAGATTTATATGTTTTTGTTTGGATTTGATGATTTGAGGGCTACTTGTGGTGGGACCCATCTTGATGTATGCATTGGATGGAGAGGGGCCCATAGTGGCGGGGTCCCTCCCCTTCTCACGTTTCTCTCTCTCTCTCTCTCTCTCTCTCTCCTCTCTCTCTCTCTTGAGTGTGGCCCACCAATGATGCATGTGCTTCATCCATGCTATGGGACCTACCCTTATGTACGTGTTTCATCCATTGTCCACATAGGGACGGTGGGACCCACCTGCTGTTCGAGTGGGGTCCACCATGATGTATGTGATCCACACCGTCCACGTGGGACATGGACCCCCATGATGATGTATGAGTTGTATATCCATGTCGTTCGGACCAACTGGGTGTGAACACCACCATGATGTATTTATTTCATCCACACCGTCCAGATTGTGCTGGACAGTGCTGGACAATGTTTGGACGATGTTGTAGTGGGCCACCCTGATGTATCTGTTAGTCAAGATCGTCCATCTATGTGGACCCCACCTCCTAGCTGATGTGTTGACGTTAGTTCTGTGGGCCCCAGTAGCATGTAGCTGCTGTGATGACGTCAACAAGTTCTGTGGGTCCCACCTTAGTTGTATGTATTGTATATCCACCGCCCATCCATTTTGCCGTGGTCCACCTCTACTGGATTTGATCCACACCGTCCGTCTAGATGGTGGGCCACCACGTAGACCCATCTGGGAATCGGATTGGCTAGTATACCTCACACCAGCAACTTGCTACTGCTATACCACATCAGCAAGTAGTGTGGGACCACCTCAATGTACGTGTTTCATCCCTGCTGAGGGACCCACGTGAGATGTAAGTGTTTTATCCCAGTCGTCCATCTGTTCTAGACAATGGGACACTACAGTGAGGTATCGGTTTTGATCCACACCATTCAGTCCAGCGTGGACAATGGGCCCCATCATAATGCGTGCGTTGTATATTCACGTCGTCCTACCCAACTGAGGCCCTGATGTATGTATTCTAGTCACGTCGTCCATTTGTACGTGGGACCGGCCATGATGTAAGTGTTTCATCCATGTCGTCCTGTGCATGTGTTGGACGTGGACCCTATACACGTGGTCCACCTTGATGTATGATTTGATCCACACCGTTCATCAGGATGGGACGGTGGGGACTCCACCATGATATGTGTTATATCCTAACCGTCTAGATCATATAGGGCCTGCCTCGATGTATGTTTTATCCACATTGTCCACGGGACGTGTGACCCACCTGATGTATGCATTCTATATCCATGCCGACCATCTGGTGGGGCCCATTTGCTGCATGTATGAGGCCCATTAGTGCGGCCCATTGATGCTGCCCACTTGATGTATATGAGGCCCATTGGTGCAGCCCATTTATGTAGCCCACTTGATGTATACAAGGCCCATTGGTGCGGCCCATTGAGCAGCCCATCGTGATATATGTTAGGCCTATTGGTGCGGCCTATTGAGTGACCCATTGTGATATATGTTAGGCCCATAACATGCGGCCCATAGTGATGTGTATTAGGCCCAAGTATATGGCCCATTGTGATGTATTTGAGGCGCAGGTATGTGGCCCATCTTGATGTATTTGTGGCCTATCCATTAAGGCCCATCTTGATGTATTTGCGGCCTATCCGTTAAAGCCCACCTTGATGCAATTGCGGCCCGTGTGATGAGGCCCAATGTGGTGTGTATTAGGCCGTGGGACGTGGCCCATTGTGATGTATTTTCGGCCCATGTATTGCGGCCCATTTGACATTTATGGGGCCCATGCATTGCGGCCCATTGTGATGTACATGAGGTCCATGAGCAAGGCCCAATGTGATGCATATGTAGCCCATAAGTGAGGCCAATCATGATGTGTATTAGGCCCTTGAAAGAGGCCCATGGTGATGTATATTGGGCCATTGTGTGAGGCCATGGGCCCACTATATGTTTAGCTCTATGCAGGTCACTCCTTGGGAGCAATGTTGGTTGAATGTCCACATTAATGGGCAATGATGGTTAAATGTCCTCATTGTGACCTTCCCTTAGGCCCTTTATTAGGCCGATTATCGATGTCAATTATCGATGCAGGTTAGCGATACCGTTTATGAGTATGTGACATCATAGCATCATGATACATGCCCATACTCATCATCTGCATGTTTGTTATGAGATGTGATTGACCATTGCATATGTCATTGGGTAGGTTGTTATGAGACTCCCTGATAGGCGAAGATTATTTCACATGAGCGCACGGTATGCGCAGGATTGATGCATAACTGGATTGTATGACTCATGCATCTTGCATTCTGTATTGTAATTATTGTACGCCTTAACAACATCAGGGTCGTAGCCTCCACAAGCACATCGTGGATGGCCAGATGGGATACCAAAAATTTATTACTAGCATCGGGGCACCATAGATGTCCCTGGGTGAAAATTTCTAAACCTCCGTAGCCAGGAGACGCCCCAATGTTTAAACCGAGTGGATACATGAGTGCCCGAGTATCAAATACCAGTAGGCTGCGTCTCCCACTATATCGTGGTCGGTTGGGAAGGGGTTGTGGCCTTACCCACCCGAGGGTAATGGGCATAGCTAGGCTAAGTTTGACCAGCTCGTAATTGGGTCTTGCCATCGACGTGCCGGGTAGATATTGGCTGACTACTGGTCAGGCGGATAGTGAGGTCTTTTCCACTTGCATGGTTACGCGTCTAGTGGGCAGTGATTACATGTAGAGTGTACTAGACCCTTGTGATGATCTCAGAGATGTACGGTGTTGGTATGTGGACTTATTGAGCAGGAGTTGTATACTCAGCATCTCATTCATTCACTATCCACTTGAGCTAGTGGTACGCAACTATTTATTACGTGTACCTTCGTAATGACGAGGATTTCGGTTGGGGCTCGCGACTAACCTGAGATCAAGAGTTTAGCACATAGAGTCTGACTATCCAAATTTAGGTATGGGACTGGTTTGGATAGAAGTCCCTTGTGATGGACCCCGTAGCCTGTGATATTACGTACTATCAACCCGACTTCACACTCCAGCTTGGTCATTTCATTTGCACCGCATTTCGCATACTGCATCCGCGGCATATGGCATTTTGGGTTACTATGTTTCCGCATTTATATAGCCTAGATACGGCTAACGGTATTCGTGAACTCATCAGGAATTGTATATTGCATTGCATCCTCGGCATCTGATATTTGGCTCTCTATGACTCCTCATTTGCATAGCTGATCTGTATCGCGTACTCTGATATTGTATAACTCATGAACTTATCAGTATTTCCGCTTACTCTGATATCGTATGATTCATGATCTTGATAATATTTCTAATATTGTATGATTATGGCAATGTATTAAATACTTGACACTTACCTTATGCACACACTTACACCACCCTCTAAGCTTTTTATAAGCTTATGCACAATAGATGCTTGCAGGTGACGTTAGGTTGCAGCAGCATTGACCTTGGAGTGTGTAGCGGTCTTCCGGAGCTTTGATTTTCGATATATGTATTTCCCTTTCAACATTGTACTCGAATGTTTATATTAGTGGATATGTGATGATGATGTTGCCTTTGTGATTTAGGTAAACTTGTGGTTATGCTTCTTACGAGATAAATGTACGTTGAAAATCCTCCTTGTAGGATCCCAGGATCGGAATCTGGCGTATAGGCGCTGGGAGCCGAGAATGGAGTACTATGAAGGCTGTCGGCACCGGATTTGGCGATCAAAAATTTTGAGAGCCTGATTTTCGAGTTTGGGCGTGACACATTGCAGGAATTTATGTAAAGCCAAATGCAATTCAATCAAATTATCATGCAGGCCATAAATGATTTTAAAATGCCAGTTATAAGGATTGAATGCCACTTGACGATTAGGGAGAAAGGAACCTTAATTACCAGCCCAACCTCAGCCTAACCCCAAAGGCTAATATATATGAAGTGGTTGATTCTAATACTCTAACCTCTCAGGTTGAACATGCCAAGTCCATCACCACTCTTAGGAGTGGAAGGCAAATGAGTACGACAATTCATAAGAAGGTTGAAACACTCAAAGTATCAGAAAAAAAATCTAAGGATGATAATGAACCTAGCATTACTCAACCTGAAGAAGAACTAAGGCTCATTCATAAACTTGAAACCCCATTTCCCCAACATCTTCTCTCATCAAAGCGCCCATATGAAAATCATGATATTTTTGAGATTTTCGAACAAGTAAAAATCAACATTCTCTTATTGGATGTGATTAAGTAAATTTCATCATATGCCAAGTTTCTTAAGGACCTTTGTATGGTAAAATGCAAATTAAATGTGCAAAAGAATACCTTTCTAACAAAACAAGTGAGTGCCATCATTAAACAAAATGCCCCTCAAAATACAAATATTCGAGCAACCCTAGAATATCATGCATTATAGGGAATTTCTGGATTAAACAAGACTTGCTAGACTTGAGGGAAAGTGTTAATCTCATTCCCTACTTGGTGTACGAACAATTGGCGTTTGTTGAATTAAAACCCACAAAGACGACCCTCCAACTTTCTAATCGATCTATTCATATACCGGGAGGGGAAGTGGAGGATGTGTTAGTCTAAGTTGTTAAGTTCTACTACTCGGTAGACTTTATTATCGTGGACACATAACCGGTTATTGATGCTAACACTCAAATTCTAGTCATCCTAGGACGTCCGTTCCTGGCTACTTCAAATGCAAATATCCTTTGGAAACATGACATTGAAGGTGAATGTGTTTATATAACCTTTGTAAATAATCAGGGGATGTAGATGAGATCCATAAGACAAACATGATTGATATACTCGTGAAGGATAAGCTTATTTTGACTATAATCTCTGATCCCTTAGAAGCTTGTCTCGCTTACTTTATAGATTCCAATGATCAAATGAGATTAGATATAGTGAGCACATTGTTAAATTCCTCACTGGTACTTAAAACTAACTAGTGGAGCCATGCTTTGAAAAATTACCCCAAACCGACTCAAAGCTGAAAAGGCCTAGCTATATGTCCTAGAGGGGGGGTGAATAGGATAATGCCAAATAAAACTTATAACAGCGGAATTAAAAAGAATATGATAGCCAAATTAAATCACAATGCAGGAAAGTGAAACAACCTCAAAATTTAGATCTTGAGAGGTTGATACAAATGTTGTTCTAAGGACAACCTTTCACCAAAAACCAAAGTTTATGGTAGGACAACCTTATTTCCAGAAAGATCTTTGTATCAAATCTCAAACCAAAGAGGAATAAAGAAATAAATACAAACTGAATTGAAATAAATTGTAATCACAAATGTATTGTTCTAGGGACAGCCATACACCATAAAAATGGCAGGGCAACCTTGCTGGAACAACTTTTAAAAGAAATTGAATATCAAGCTGATAAAGGAATAGCAGAAAATAAATTCTAAACTATTACAAAATTCTCACAATGCTTGAATTAAATGATTACAACATTCACCACCATACAAACATCCCACAAAAGAATAATTAAAGATTAGAAGTATAAATCATTCAACCACAACACAAGGGATTATAGTGGTTCGCCTGTGTGTTCACCAATTGTTAAACAACAGCCACACAAAATGCTACTCCACTCCTAATATCCTCACACAGGGGATATTAGCGTTCACTAACAAAATAGGTTTTCCCAGGTTCACCAAAAACCTTTACAATTGTGTTTTTGTCTGTGGGCTTACACAATTAAAAAAAAACCCCACTTCTGAGTTTTCCTGTCTCTCCTCAGATAACCAATATAACAAGATTTTTCTGGCAAATCTTGAAAGAAACCAAAACAGAAAGAAATTTACAATTAAATGTAAAATACTTGATTATCTCCTTCGTTGTAGCAGCCCGGTAGAACCAAGTTAGAGCAGATAATTAAATGTCCAAGTTCAATGTCCAGTACTCAATTACAATGGTTCTAATTCTACTAGATTTTAAATTAAACCAAGTAGGGATTACCTTAATTGATTTTGATTCCAAAGAAAGGGAATAAAAATTCCTCTTATCAAATTAGATTGGAATAGCAGAAACAAAATCAATTAAATAAAGCTAAGGAAAGAGAATATTAAATAAGCACACTTAGCTTAGATGAAGCACAGAATTATCTCTCAAAAGTTCGACGAAGATTGGCTTGAATGGATTAATTAATTCGATGATTACTTCTGAGATTCGTGCTCTATTTATAGGTGAGTAGATCATGTGTTCGACTGGTCTAGAGAGCTCTTCGACTAGTCGAAGAAATAACAGATTTGAAAAAAATCGGGCGCGATAAGCTTTGACCGTTCTACGACTGGTCGAAGGACTCCTTTGACTGGTCGTAGGTCACCTTCGACTGGTCAAAGAACTTAAAATTCATCGCTAGACTTTGAGTCGAAGACTTTCGACTGGTCGAAGATGCAGTCGACACTGTTCCTTCCACTGGTCGAACAGATTCCTGGACTAGTCGAAGCCTAACAGAAATTATCCAATTTTTGTAACAAACTTACGACTGATCGAGGAATTTCTTAGACTGGTCGAAGCAACTCTAGGACTAGTCAAAGAAGGCCTAGGACTAGTCGAAGAACAGACCAAACATATGTAAAATAAACATTCGATTTATGTATCCAAAGTGACCTACTTCTAAGGTCAACCTAAGGTCAGTCAAACCTCAACCATGAAGTAAGGACATTGAAACATTAGGAACTAGTGACCTTGAAGTATGAGCCTTGAAGTCTTGATGTAGTTCAATCTTGAAAGTGTCTTGAGTTCTTTATGAACTGCCTTGTACTCTTCTTGAAGTCTTGCAGCTTGAGTCATGTCTTGTGAGTAGTTCTTGCATTCAAGTTTGATCTTTGTACTCGTGAGCTTTGCTTGTTGTGAGCTTAGCTTGTTCATGAATGTTGATCTTTGAGAGAGCTTCACTTATGAAAGATATATAATAGTGATTTTGGCACCACAAATTTGACAACAAACAGGGATATAAAATATAGCACTTACAATCTCCCCCTTTGTCAAATTAGTGACAAAACACATAACCAAGATAAACTAAAATAAAACAACTGGTTAAATAGATATGAACCAATTCATATCAACTGGCTTACCTGCAAATCATTATTCAATATTCAACATTCAACATTCAACCAGTTCAAACATACTCCCCCTGAGTAACCCTAAGTAACATAACCAATGCTACTCCTCTCACAATCATATTGTTAAGAATAAACCATTCTCCCCCTTTTTGTCATAATATGACAAAGGAAACAACAATAAAGGAGAACTAAATAAAGGGATATATGAGAGTAAACATGAGGAGTTATGAGATTATAGCAAAACAGAAATAAAGATACTCAACATAGCTTCACATAGAATAAATATCCAGCATAAAACATAGATAATATCCTACTCAAATTCAGTCAACCAAGTGCTAAGTTATAAATTTATTACAGACCAGAAGTCTCATATAAACTAATCAGAACTAGAACCAGATGACGGAGCAGGAATAGAGGGATCAAGTTGGTGCATGCCTTTGTTCAATCGCCTAAGATATTTGCGCATGTACTTGAATTGTAAATCATGAGCGACAGACATGTTTTCCATCTTTACATTTATATTCTCAACTTTATCCTCTAATGCACTCAGACGAGCATCAACATCAGATGGTTCAAAATCTGGATCATTTGTCGAGTCAGAATCCAGTTCCTCAAAAATGTCATCCATATTAATGTCATCACCAGCTTCTTCACCACCACCACCACCACCACCACCTTGTTCAGGAAGTAGATCCAGCTTCATCTTATTGATATTAGAATTGTTGAAGATCAGATGATGGATTGGTGCCTCATCAACCGGCATATCGACTAACATATGTGTAGCCAATACAATCATTAAATAGGCAAAAGGAATGTCACTATGACCAGGATGGAGTCTAAACTGAAGAATGAAATGATAGATTAAGGATGGTAAACAAATCTGAGTACCTTTGGAGATAGCATGGATAACACGAACCATAAACGAAGTCAAGTCAGTTTTATTACCGAACGAGGATACATATTAGACATAAAGATTTTGTGGAGAATTCTGTACTTTGGTAACAAATACCTTGCGGGAAGTGCATTCCCTTTTTGTGTCCATTGAACATCCATGTTGCACAAGTCTCTAGTGAGCATTCATTTTTCAGACATTGAGGGTTTATCAGTTAAGTTATGGATAGGAATACCCTCATCATTCACAGGAATGTCCATAAGAGCTGAAATTAAATGACGATCAATATCAAAAGTCCCTTCTCTAGTAGATATTTTAAAAGTTAAATTATCCTATGAAAAAGCACTAATACATGTAAACATGGATTGGGCAATGGACCGGTATGCAGGCCCACCCCAATGTAATAAGTTAACCCAACCTACAGCTTCAAGCATATGAAGGATGTCAAAAGGTGCAATATGATTAACATCAACAAGATGTTCAACAATAACATTACGTAATCTGATGTCCCTAACATAGGATGGATCATCATTGGTAACAAGAAGATGATGCTTAGTGATAATGGTCGATCTGGAGGACGAAGAAAGACCACGGGAAGTAGTTTTTCTACCTCTAGAAGCCATTTGCAACACGGATATCAAGGAAATAAGAAGTTGCAAAGGATTGAGAAATGGGTTTCCTCAAAACAGATTTTTCAAAATCCAAACCCCAAATCTCAATGAAATCCAAAATACAAAGCTTAAAGCTTGAAAAGTAAACAATCTAGACACAAATCTGCAAGAAAAACGTGATTTGGAACACTAACCTTGAAGAACATGAAAGATGGGTTCGACAAGTCGAAGCTCGGCTCCTTAGAGAGGAAAAACGAAGTGAGAAAGAAAGCAAAGATCCCCAAATTTTAAGTGATTTCGAGATCTACGACTGGTCGTGGATATCTACGACCGGTCGAAGGTCGACTGGTCGAGTATACTCACGACTGGTCGAAGGATGTCCAAAAATTCATATTTCTTGCAATTTATACAAAAATTGGAATTCAATCTAGCAAATATATACACTATGATACAAGTAGGCATAAATAATCATTTTAAAATGCACATGCCAAGATCAAATTTCATCTTGTTGAACCTGCTTTTATCGAGAGGTTTTGTGAAAATGTCAGCTCGTTGATCTTCAGTAGGAATATATTCTAGAGATATAACTTTTTTCTTCTACTAATTCCCTTATATAATGAAATCTAATGTCAATGTGCTTAGTACGAGAATTCTGAATAGGATTTTTTGAAATATTTATCGCACTGGAATTATCACAATGTAATAACATAGAATCCTGTTTAATTCCATAATCACTTAGCATTCGTTGCATCCAAACAAGCTGTGTACATGCATTACCAGCTGCGATATACTCAGCTTCAGCTGTTGAAAGTGATATAGAATTTTGTTTCTTACTAAACCAGGAAACTAGACAATTTTCAATGTAAAAACAACCACCACTGGTTGATTTTCTATCATCTAGATTACCAGCCCAGTCAGCATCCGAGTATCCAGTTAATTGGACACTAGTCTCATGAGGATACCAAAGACTGAGATTTACAGTACTTGCGACATATCTAATAATTCGCTTGACAGCAATCAAGTGAGATTCTTTTGGATCAGATTGATATCTTGCGCAAATACCAACACTTAGAGAAATATCAGGTCTACTAACAGTCAAATATAACAAACTACCAATCATACTCCGATAAAGTTTTGAGTCAACATTTTTACCATTAGAGTCTTTTGAGAGTTTCAGGGTAGTACTCATAGGAGTATCGAAATTCTTGCTATTCTCAAATCCAAATCTCTTGATTAGATTCAAAGCATACTTAGATTGAGAGATGAATATTCCTTCAGGTTGCTGCTTAACTTGCAAACCAAGAAAATAAGTTAATTCCCCAACCATGCTCATTTCAAACTGTGATTTCATCAAGTCTGCAAACTCAGTAGTCAAGTTAGTACAAGTTGATCCATAGATGATATCATCAACATAAATCTGTACTATTAAGATATGATCATTATGTTTTTTAACAAATAGAGTTTTATCAACAGATCCCATTTGAAAATTATGACTTAAAAGAAATTTCGTTAGTTTCTCATACCATGCCCTAGGTGCTTGTTTTAATCCATAAAGTGCCTTTTTAAGCCGATACACATAATCAGTATTTTTGGGATCTTCAAAACCCATTGGATGTTCAACATAGACTTCTTCATGTAAATCGCCATTTAGAAAAGCACTTTTCACATCCATCTGAAAGATCTTTATCTTTCTAAAACATGCAATGGATATAAATAGTCTGATAGATTCAAGACGTGCTACTGGTGCAAAAGTTTCATCGAAATCAATCCCTTCAATTTGAGTATAACCTTGTACCACTAGTCTAGCCTTGTTTCTAATTATATTTCCACATTCGTCAGACTTATTTTTGAAAATCCATTTTGTTCCAATGATGTGTTTATCTTTAGGTCTTGGTACGAGATACCAAACATCATTTCTTACAAATTGATTAAGTTCTTCTTGCATTGCAACAATCCAGTTCTCATCAGCAAGAGCTTCTTTTACATTGGATGGTTCTATTTAGGATGTAAAACATAGATAATTACATAAATCCTCAAGTTGTCTACGGGTGCGAACACCAGTGAAAGGGTTTCCAAGAATTTGAGTGGTTGGATGATCTTTAATAGTTTTCAATTCAGATTCAGTCTGATTTGATGAAGTATCGGGTTTATCAATGATTAGAACTTCACCATTATCTGAATTCGAGATTGGCTTATTTAAGTGATCATCAATGACAACATTGATGGATTCTTGAATCACACCAGTCCTTTTGTTCAGAACCCTATAAGCACGACTGTTTAAGGAATATCCTAGAAAAATCCCTTCATCACTCTTTGTATCGAATTTTTCCAAATTTTCACGATCACTTAAAATATAGCATTTGCTGCCAAAAACTCGAAAGTATTTGACAGTAGGCTTTTTGTTGAACCATAATTCGTAAGCCGTTTTATTATTATCTTTTCTAGTATAAACTCGGTTAATAATATAGCAAGCTGTATTTACAGCTTTAGCCCAAAGATTTTTAGAGAGCTTCATGCTATTCAACATGACATTAGCCATTTCTTGAAGCACCCTATTCTTTCTTTCCACAATTCTATTTTGTTGTGGAGTTTTGGGAGCTGAGAATTCATGTAATATTCCTTGGTCGGTACAGAACATCTCAAAATTGCTATTCTCAAATTCAGATACATGATCACTACGAATCTTACTGATTTGAGAAGATTTTTCAATTTGAATCCTTTTGAGAACTTTTCTTACTTCTTCAAGGGTTTCAGATTTATCCCTTAAGAAGACTACCCAAGTGAATCTGGTAAAATCATCAACTATTATCAGGATATACTTTTTACCACCACGACTTTCTGTTCTGGTAGGTCCTATCAGATCCATGTGGAGGAGTTCGAGTGGTCTTGATGTGGTATTTGAATTCACCTTTTTGTGTGAGTTTCTTGAGTTTCTTGTTTGTTTGCTTATCTGGCACTCACCACATATCTTATCTAATTTCTGAAGTTTGGGTAAACCTCTTATAAGTTCTCGTTTGCTCAATCTATATAAATTTTGATAATGTACATGTCCAAGACGTTTGTGCCATAAATCAGTCTCGTTTGTATGGACCATGTAACATGTTTGATTAGATGAGCTGGATTCGCTAATAATATAGCAATTTTCAGACGTTCTACGTCCAGTTAATATTACAGAACCCTTATTGTTTAGTATCTCACAGCTTTGATTAGAAAACCGAACACTATGGTTATTATCACATATTTGAGATATACTAAGCAAGTTATGTTTTAAGCCTTCAACATATAAGACATTTTTAAACACAGGAAGATTAAAAAGTTAAACCGTACCTTGGCCTATAATCTTGCAGTTGCTACCATCAACAAATGTGACTGAACCATCAGTCATATCTTTCAGATCCGTGAATAAAGCTTTGTCACCTGTCATATGCCTGGAGCATCCACTATCTAGGTACCACTTTGAATGACTTGTTGCTTTGAAAGCAGTGTGAGCAACCAAGCAGGCAACTTTAGGAACCCATTTCAAAACAGTTTTGGGTTTAGGAACATAGTTGGTCTTCTTTTGTTTATAGTTGTAAGAATGACCTATAGAGTTAGATTTTAAGAGCTCCTTGAGTAAATCAACTATCTTTTCAGCTAGTGGATTTCATTTCTGATTAAAGTTGACATGGCTGCTTCTAGGTTTTTGAAAAGTTTTTGAATTTCTAGAAAAATCTTGATAAGTACTTTTCCCTTTTGAGTTTGAGGACTCTCCTTTAACAAACTTAGGAGGAGTATACTTTTGTTTAGGAGGTAAATTTTTATCATAGCCCAACCCGGATAGATCGCCACATTTTCTTGATCCGGGTAAAAGTTTTTCTAACTTTGGATCTCCTTGGGCATATTTCCATGTGTCCTTTAGACTCAGAAGAGAAGATACTTCAGTTTTGAGTTTCTCAATTTCAGATTTCAAATCAATAATTAGGGAGTTCTTGAATTCCAAATCGCATTTTGATTTTTCAAAACAATCTGAAATTTATGATTTTTCTAAGACAAGTGACTCAAAACATTCTTTGAGTTTAGAAAACTTTTCATTTTGAAGTTTAAGTTTGACAGCAATTTTACAACTTTCCTTATATAAGGCATTATAAGCGTCTTGAAGATCATCTTCATTTTCACATTCACTACTCAGATTTTCTTCACTTGTTGAGTCATTATCTGAAAATGTGAATTTGGCTAGAGTCATAAGAGCTTTAACCTCATTACCCAACTCAGTTTCAGAATCTTCTGACTCAGAAGAAGCTTAAGAATCAGATGATTCATCCCATGTAACCAACATACCCTTCTTCTTGGGTTTGTCCTTTTTAGGACATCTATTTGCTAAGTGCCCATATTCTTGACAGTTGTAACATTAACTATCTTTCAAAGAATTTCGAGATTTGGGTCTAAACTTCTTTTTATCATTCGATTTTTGAAAATCAACCCTTTTCTTGCTTTTGAAAATCTTGTAAAATTTCTTAGCTAAAAGAGTCATATCATCTTCTGAATCAGAATTTTCTTCTGAATTATATTTAGAAGATTTTAGTACGATAGATTTACCTTTAGGAGCTTTAAAGTTTAACTCGTAGGTTTGTAGAGAACCAACTAGTTCTTCTACCCTCATATCATCAGTATTACGAAGTTCCTGGATTGCGGTTACTTTAGAATTGAACCGTTCAAGAAGTGAGCGTAATATCTTTGCACACACTTTACTTTCTAGGATTTTATCGCCAAGACCCCACATTGAGTTTACAATGTCATTCAATCTAGTGTAAAAGTCCATAAACATTTCATTTTCCTCCATATGAATTTCTTCAAATCTGGTTGTGAGGAGTTGGACTTTAAATTTTTTGACAATTGTAGTACCCTCGTGTGTCATTTCTAATATATCCCAAGCTTGCTTTGCAGTATCACAGGAAATGATTCTTTTGAACTCATCCGGTGATAGTGCGCAAGTGATTGCATTTAGTGCTTTAGCATTTGCACTACTTTCACTTTTCTGAAGAGTGGTCCATTGGTAATATGGTGTGACTTTCATAGATTTTGAACCATCAACCCCAGTAACTTCCATGATAAGAGGTTTCCATTCAGTCACTGTGGCTTGCCACACATTTTCATCCATTGATTTGAGGAAAATCCTCATTCTAGCTTTCCAATAGGCAAAGTTGGAGCCATCAAAGGGTGGAGGCCTTGTGACTGAAAGGCTATCAAAATTTGACATCTTAAATAGCTTAAATCGTTAGCTCAGGAAATAAATCCAAATAAATAGTAATAAGAACGAGCTATTAGGCTTTGATACCACTTGAAAAGGCCTGGCTATATGTCCTAGAGGGGGGGTGAATAGGACAATGCCAAATAAAACTTATAACAGCGGAATTAAAAAGAATATGATAGCCAAATTAAATCACAATGCAGGAAAGTGAAACAACCTCAAAATTTAGATCTTGAGAGGTTGATACAAATGTTGTTCTAAGGACAACCTTTCACCAAAAACCAAAGTTTATGGTAGGACAACCTTATTTCTAGAAAGATCTTTGTATCAATCTCAAACCAAAGAGGAATAAGAAATAAATACAAACTGAATTGAAATAAATTGTAATCACAAATGTATTGTTCTAGGGACAGCAATACACCATAAAAATGGCAGGGCAACCTTGCTGGAACAACTTTTAAAAGAAATTGAATATCAAGCTGATAAAGAAATAGCAGAAAATAAATTCTAAACTATTACAAAATTCTCACAATGCTTGAATTAAATGATTACAACATTCACCACCATACAAACATCCCACAAAAGAATAATTAAAGATTAGAAGTATAAATCATTCAACCACAACACAAGGGATTATAGTGGTTCGCCTGTGTGTTCACCAACTGTTAAACAACAGCCACACAAAATGCTACTCCACTCCTAATATCCTCACACAGGGGATATTAGCATTCACTAACAAAATAGGTTTTCCCAGGTTCACCAAAAACCTTTACAATTGTGTCTTTGTCTGTGCGCTTACACAATTAAAAAAAACCCCACTTCTGAGTTTTCCTGGCTCTCCTCAGATAACTAATACAACAAGATTTTTCTGGCAAATCTTGAAAGAAACCAAAACAGAAAGGAATTTACAATTAAATGTAAAATACCTGATTATCTCCTTCGTTGTAGCAGCCCGGTAGAACCAAGTTAGAGCAGATGATTAAATGTCCAAGTTCAATGTCCAGTACTCAATTACAATGGTTCTAATTCTAATAGATTTTAAATTAAACCAAGTAGGGCTTACCTTAATTGATTTTGATTTCAAAGAAAGGGAATAAAAATTCCTCTTATCAAATAGAGATGGAATAGCAGAAACAAAATCAATTAAATAAAGCTAAGGAAAGAGAATATTAAATAAGCACACTTAGCTTAGATGAGCACAGAATTATCTCTCAGAAGTTCGACGAAGATTGGCTTGAATGGATTAATTAATTCGATGATTACTTCTGAGATTTGTGATCTATTTAGAGGTGAGTAGATCATGTGTTCGATTGGTCTAGAGAGCTCTTCGACTAGTCGAAGAAATAACAGATTTGAAAAAAATCGGGCGCGATAAGCTTTGACCGTTCTACGACTGGTCGAAGGTCTCCTTCGACTGGTCGAAGAACTAAAATTCATCGCTGGACTTTGAGTCGAAGACTTTCGACTGGTCGAAGATGCAGTCGACACTGTTCCTTCGACTGGTCGAACAGATTCCTAGACTAGTCGAAGCTTAACAGAAATTATCCGATTTTTGTAACAAACTTACGACTGATCGAGGAATTTCTTAGACTGGTCGAAGCAACTCTAGGACTAGTCGAAGAAGGCCTAGGACTAGTCGAAGAACAGACCAAACATATGTAAAATAAACATTCGATTTATGTATCCAAAGTGACCTACTTCTAAGGTCAACCTAAGGTCAGTCAAACCTCAACCATGAAGTAAGGACATTGAAACATTAGGAACTAGTGACCTTGAAGTATGAGCCTTGAAGTCTTGATGTAGTTCAATCTTGAAAGTGTCTTGAGTTCTTTATGAACTGCCTTGTACTCTTCTTGAAGTCTTGCAGCTTGAGTCATGTCTTGTGAGTAGTTCTTGCATTCAAGTTTGATCTTTGTACTCGTGAGCTTTGCTTGTTGTGAGCTTAGCTTGTTGTGAGCTTAGCTTGTTCATGAATGTTGATCTTTGAGAGAGCTTCACTTATGCAAGATATATAATAGTGATTTTGGCACCACAAATTTGACAACAAACAGGGATATAAAATATAGCACTTACAAAAGCCTCTACTGTCAAGCATAAGCACCGAAGCTTGACCTAAAACCTTTGCCATTCGAGCTGAAATATGCCTATTTAGGTAAAGATGACACATTTTCTATGGTTATTTCCTCACATCTAGAAAAGGACTAAGAGCTTAAGTTGATTCAAGTACTCAAAGAACATAAAGGAGCCATTGAGTGGATGATTGAAATCTTAAGGGAATTGATCCCTTAATTTGTACTCACTACATACACCTTGAGGAGAATGTAAATCAACTTGTCAACCACAATGCCGTTTAAATCCAAACATGAAAGAAGTGGTTAACGTCGAGGTGTTAAAACTATTGGATGTGGGTTTCATCTACCTAATTTTTATAGTCAATGGGTGAGCCCAACTCAAGTGGTTCCTAAGAAATCTAGAATCAGTACCATTGTCCCTAATGCGAACAATGAACTCATCCCGACCTGAGTTACAATCGGGTGGAGGATGTGTATTGATTATAGGAAGTTAAATATTGTGACTAGGAAAGACCATTTTCCTCTATCATTCGTTGATAAAATCTTAGAGAGGTTGGTTGGACATTCCTATGGTACGTTTTCTTACAAAAGGATGTCATTTGGTCTATGTAATGCCCCTGCCATAATTAAAGATGCATGCTCCACATATTTTCTAACATGGAGGGGCAAATTCTTGAAGTTTTCATGAATGATTTCTGAGTTTTTGGTAGTACATTCGATGAGTACATAAATCACTTAAGATTAGTCCTACCCCGATGTGAAGAAAAGAGCCTTGTGCTTAATTGGGAAAGTGTCATTTTATGGTTCAAAAGGGAATTGTCATTGGACATATCATATCGTCCAATGGAATTGAAGTAAACAAGGCAAAAATCAACTTAATTGCCAATCTACCACCACTTAAGATCATACATGATGTGTGATCCTTTCTAGGACATGAAGAATTTTATAGGCAATTTCTAAAGGACTTTAGCCATATCTTCTTTTATATAATCTTTTTCAAAAGGATGTGCTATTTGAGTGGGACAATGCTTACCAAGAGGCTTTCACTAAGGGCCTGTTTGATTTTCAGGCTCAAGTGTAATTACCATGTAAATGGGTAATAATTATTTACCTAGGTAATTACCACATATTTCCCAATGCGAATGTGACAACTTACTTTTTTAACACTTAAATCAAGAAATTTACAACATAAATGTGGGGCCCATCGTGATGTATGTTACTTGTCCATGCCGCTCATTTGTTATGATAGCTGAATTTATGACATGAACAAAAAATGAGGCAGATCCAAAGCTCAAGTGGACCCCACCACAACAATGGGAATCAAACGCCTACCATTAAAAACTTCTTGGGGCCCTTAAAAGTTTTGGATCAAGCTGATATTTGTGTTTTCCCCTTATCCATGTCTATGTGACCCTATGAACGGTTTAAATAATGAAAAAACCTTAATGTGGGCCTAGTGAAGAAAATAACTTTCAATGGTGGATGAATTAAGGCCATTGTTTCCTTTCATGTGGGGTATGGATATATCATATATATTACGATGGGGTCCACATATTTAAGTCGACACCTTTGTTTCGATTTTCGAGGTGGAATTACTCTCATATTTTCAAACAAGATGAAAAAGTAATAATTACTTATTTACCATGATTTACATGTATCATGGAAAATCAAACAAGCCCTAAGCTCAAGGGTATGTTGAAAAGTGCACCCATTATTCAGCCACCCGATTGGTCCATGCCTTTTGAAATCATGTTCGATGCTAGTGACTATGCAGTTGCGGTAGTATTAGAATGAAGAAAAGAAAAGAAGCCTTATGTGATCTACTCTGCGAGTAGAACTCTAAACAGTGCCCAAGTGAATTACTATACCATAAAAAAGGAACACTTAGTAGTGGTCTTTGCTTTGGACAAGTTTAGGTCCTACTTGATTGGGTTCAAAATAATAGTTTTCACCGATCGTGTGGTGATCAAGTACCTTCTTACAAAGAATGATGCTAAGCCCTGTCTTTTTTGAGATGGATCATTCTAGTCCAAGAGTATGATTTAGAGATTAGAGATAAGAAAAGAGTAGAAAATGTAGTGGTCGACCATCTCTCTCACCTTATTCTTTCTAATTCCATGGAGATGACACTTATTAAGGACATGTTTCCTAATGAACAATTGTTTTCCATTTCCTCACTATCTTAGTACTTTGATATTGCGAATTATCTTACTACAGGTGCGATACCAAACAAACGGACTAAGCATGACAAAAGAAAAATTTTCGCTGAGTTAATAAAGTTTTTCTAGGAAGATCCTTATTTAAATATTGCCTAGATCAAATAATTAGGAGATGCGTACCCAATAATGAATAAACTAGAGTAATCTCCTTTGGTCATTCATATGCATGTTGTGGACATTTTTCAGTAAGAAAAACCACTGTAAAAATTTTACAGTATGGTTTTTACTGGACAATATGTTTAAGGACACACATGTATTTTGTACATCGTGTGAGCAATGCCAGAAGTTAGGAGCAATGTCTCATAAAAATATAATGCCCTTGAACCCAATATCGATTGTTAAAGTATTTGATTGCTGGGGCATTGATTTCATGGGACAATTTCTATCTTCTTTTGGACACCTCTACATACTCCTAGCCGTTGATTATGTTTTAAAATGGGTAAAGATTGTTCCAAGTAGAACCAATGATCACCGAATGGTTCTATGATTTTTGAAAGAGAATAATTTGTCTAGATTTTGAATGCCTAAAGCCATCATCGGTGATGGAGTCTGTTGCTTTTATAATCAGCCTTTTAAAGCTTTAATGAAGAAATATGGCATTACCTATAAAGTGAGTACCCCCTATCATCAACAAACAAGCGGCCAAAGATAAGATTTTGAATAAGGAGATTAAACATATATTAGAAAAGACAATAAATTCTAGTCGCAAGGATTGGTCTTTTAAACTAACTAACGCATTATGGGCTTACCGTATGGCTTTTAAATCCCCTATTGGCATGTCACCTTATATACTCATGTATGGGAAAGTTTATAATTTTCTTGTGGAGTTGGAACATAAAGCATATTGGGCTATTAAGATGTTCGATTTCAATTTAAACAAGGCTAGCTTGCTGCATAAATTCCAACTAAATGAGTTGAAGGAGATCCAGAATGAAACATATGAGAATAATCGGATATAAGAGGAAATGATGAAGATATTCCATAACAAGAGTATCTTTTGGAAGAATTTTGAGCTACATCAGAGAGTCCTCTTGTATAATTTGAGGTTACATCTTTTTCCAAGAAAGTTGATATTTCGATGGATTGGTCCGTTCATTGTTTAAACTGTTTATCCTCATGGAGCGGTCGAGATAGAGAATCTTAAAAATGGTAATGATTTTAAAGTGAATGGTTAGAGATTGAAAATGTTTGTGGATAATTTTCTCTAGATGACATGTCCATATCTCTGGAAGATCTTGTTCATCATGATTGATCTCTTGGTCTGATGCAGATTATTTCATTTACTTTCTTACAAATTAGTTTTCTCTGGTAGAGTAGGATATTTTGTTTGTTTGTTTTTAGCTTGTAGTGTTGAAGCACAAATTCGATGAAGTTTGCATTCAGTATTTGTTGCCCTTTAGGTACTTTTCATCCACTCATCTTTATTTTATTGATCTCACGTTATTTATATTAAATATATTTCATACATTGAGGACAATGTAGAATTTAGGTTAGGAGTGGGGTTTCTGTTGGAAAATTACTTCAATTCATGCTGAATTTTAATTTTTTAAGCTAAAATTTTGAATTTTTGAGATTTTTAGGAAGTTTGATTATGTAAATTCTAGTGATTTTTTAAAATAATTTGATGATTAGAATGAAAAGGCATTGGTTTTAAGACTTTTTGAAACTTAGAGTTTAATCGCTTGGTAATTTTTAGAATTAGAAATTCAATTTGATAATCTTTACTTGGAATTTTATAAACATTGATTGAGTCATGGATTTTCACATTTTACAACTAGCTTATACTTCAAGGGTGAATTTGATACTGAATTATTAACTTGAGGAACTTGTCCATCATGTTCGAGTTGAAAAAAAAAAAAAAAAAAAAAAAACATAGAGCATCAGAAAGGACTACCTATTAAATATTTCCATGAAAAGACTTTTAGTTTTTGAAAAAACAAAAAGAGAAGAATGTTTGTTTATGGAATATGGATAGAAAAAAAAAAAAAAAAATAGTGTGAAATTCATTGATGGAAAAATCAAAGCTAGAAGAAAGAGTGTTGACCTGTAAGGAAAGTTTTGGTTGGGATTTAGTTATTTTGAATATTCTTTTATTATCAATGTTATCATGAAAGTAGAAAGTTAAACCTTTGGTTGTGTTAATAATGATTCCACAGCGCATCCATGAAACTCAATGTTTAAATATATATATTTTTTCCATTTATATGATTAATGCTTTGAACTTGATTCAGATATTTTTCAAGTGCTAAAGTTTAGGTGGAAATTATGCTCTACGTTAGTGTGCCTTGGATCTCTATTATTTGAATTTATTTAAGGATTACTTGAGTTTACATAAATGAATCTTCTGAGAATTTTACTTAGATTCTAGAAAACCTTTCACATGTTTCTCTCGGGACAAGCAAAATGCTGGTTAGGGGTGTCTTGAGACTCTAATATTGCATATTTATTCTCTCAATTACATTCACTTTCCATGAATTTGAGTGTTAATTTGATAAACTTATATTTGTTTTATGCATGCGAGGTAATTTGGAGCTGAATGATGAAAATGTGCTTAAAATGATGAATTAAATTTCAAAAGAGGACACGTGAAGATTGAAGATTCCAAGGTCATGAATAAAGATTTGAAGTGCCAAAGATTAGAGGAAACCAAGTACAAATTAATGAAAAGTAAAGATTCAAACTAAAGTTGGAAATTGAAGAAAATTAGCACTTACTAATCCCATCGATAGGTCCTTCAATCATATCGATAGGCCATCGATCGGACTCAATGAGATCAAGCCACATATCGAGAAATTTTAGATTTTTCAATTTGATTGTTAAACAATTCCTTTGATCTAATTAAACGCACTTCAATCCTATTAAGAAATTTTGAATTTTCCAGTTTAGTTGTTTGACAAATTATATTTCCAAATTGATGCAATCGAAGGTCACTTTGATCCCATCGACACCTATCGACAACCTGTCAATATGACCGAACCTCCCACAAACAAAAGTGGCAATTGTGTAAATCAAAGTTAGTTTGTGATTTTTCTAGAGAAGTGAGTAACTTAAGTCTTGAAAACTATTTAAATGAGTCTTTTGGATGTTCCTAATAAAAAAAAGAGTTAGGGTTTAAGAGGTGATTTCAAGTGAGGTGAACCTTTTGATTGATTTTTTATATTTAATTTACTTTAGATAAAACGTTTTAGGGTTTCATGTTAAATTGTGATTGGATGTGATTAAAATTCTAGATTTGAGAAGGAATCAATCCGTAAAATTGTTTAATCTATTGTCGCCTCTAGGTACATTAGATGCGTTTAATTCTCTACAATTGATTTCCCAGTTCTTTATGAGAGATCAACCTATCTTAATTCTATTCTGTGTTGGATGTTTACGATAGAATTCATTGTGTTATCTTCCAATTGGAATGTATTGAAATCTAGTTCGAGTTGAGTTATCAACTCGAGAAGATAAATTAAATTCAATTTATATTGATTTGAGATTTCTGAATCTTTAGTTGCTTTTATTAATTGTTTAAAACTTTTAATTCCATTTTCAATGGGTTAAAAACTCATAAAATCGTTTATCTTTCGTTGTATTCTCACCAATTCCCTGTGGTTTAACATCGGTTTCATCGAAAATATATTACTTCGCAGTCCTACACTTGGGAATACTCAACAATATAGTGGCTAAGTCCTTGTGTAGACATCCGGCGAAAGTGTACACTTATATGTGTTAGAGGTGAACCTGATTTAAAACCTCCGATAGTGAATACCGGTACACTGAAGAAGAGTGCATCCACTAAGAGTGGAGTACTAGGGAAATCGAAACACTATACATGCTTGTGTTTAGGATTGTCATTTGAGCACATTTATAATTATGTTTATGTGATTGATTAGTTGAATTATATGTATGCATGATTAGATGAATGTTAGGAATTGAATAGTTAGCACATCCCACACACATATACACAATCGATTATATATAGATTACTTACTTGAATTGGAATATCATATGTAGTCTATGTAATTGGACCTACTATTGGAAGCCTTTTTATTAATTGCCTTAATTAATTTAAATTGTCATATTAGTTTAATTAAGCAATTGAGCTTTTAATTTGTAAAAATTAAGTGGTCCTATTTACCCCCCTAGCATAGTCATCAATTCCTTAGCTTCGTCAAGCTTCCACACGCATAGACCGTCATCCCACCATGCGCAATTTCATCCAGGAGTAGCTTAAGTAGGATGGATAGAACCATGACCTAGAATAGTTATGGAAGAAGTCTTGGACTCAATTTGATATTTTGATTCATAGATATGGTTTATTCAATTACGTATCAGTTTATTAGTAATTGGCATGATTTTGTTCCTCCTTGTTTAACTATCCTATACCCTGCTTCTACTATATATGTGATTTATGATAAGGATGTGTTGTGATTGGTTAGCATAACTCTTTAAGAAATCCCACTTTAAGGATTCGGAATAGGATACCATTTACAGACCTTAGAGAGATACTACACATTTAGTACACATGTTCTATTAGAGACATATAAATGTACTCTTGTATTAGTGCCTCGGTAGGATATATGGTAAAATAGACTCATGTTTATGCACATTATGTTAGCCTTTAACCAAGCATATATTATACTCCTTAAAAGGGATGATTGTCATCACCAATGTTCTTTATAGTGGTTATGAGAGCATGAGCTATGGTTGTATCTTTATGATATTCGTTAAACCACTAGTTTCTGATTGAACCCACAATTATAATATTGATAATTAGATGAATGGCATGTTTATCTTACCCTATTCGTGAGCACTAAGGACAAGATATTTATCACATTGGTTGTGATAGAGGCTTTATGCTTATGTAGCAATTTTCCTATCATTTGTATGATTGGCTCTGAGTCTTTATTTAGATATCACCAACTTAAATGTGTCACTAAGGGATTAATGCCAAGAGACATGTAAACTGCTCATTAAAATCATTCAGTGTTCAGATGCACACATTATTATTTATGACGAAGCATTTTAGTTAGTGGGAGGAAAACAAGACACTGTAATAAGCCTAACCTATTTTAGAGGAAGTTTGTGTTAGGACAAACCTCAAATTAGATGTGTTATTTCTCATAAGAATGTAATCTGATAATGGTCTTTCACTCATATCGTAACATTTTCAGTTTAAGATGTGATGTGTTGACTGTTCCGAGATGATCCATATATGCAAGATGCATATGTTTACTATTTGTAGTGGATCATAGAGTTCTTAAGTGAACTTGGAACTGTCAGGTAATCGGGTTTAGATGACAAAATTTAATAGTCAAGTCCTGTTTAATAGTAGTGAAACTGTTTGAATGCGCAATCATTTATGTTAGATATTGTGAGTGACCATTAGAGTAATGGTATGGACTCTTAGAGAGGACTATTATGGCTCCTTAATCATTTTTTCTTTAAAGTCCTTATTCAACATGTATGCTTAAGATATTTGAGCTTGTATTGGTTTTATGGCAAGTGAGAGATTGTTGGATCCAGTGCTCTAAGAAATAATGAGAGCTCTAATCCATTAACTGTGTAGATGTGATTAGGACGATCTTAACCGTAGATCATGATAACAATGAGTCTTTGGTGAATATCCTATTAATCCTCAGTGTATAGTTTTACCTTATATCTTTATTATAGATTTGTGGAGGAGTGATTCCTCTGATAGTCGTTGGGAGCGTGAGATTGGACATGATGGTCGTTGACCTGTGAGAGTCATAGTCCATGGATCTTAGTACCCTATTAGACCATGACTGTTATAGGTGCATGGGACACACTTGTGGACATTAGTTCATGAGATGTATGATCATCTTTTGTGAGGAGGCTGACTTGAGTTAGGATAGACAATATCTTCTATCAGGAACCGACCTGGTGTCGGTTTATGCCTTACCCTACCCTGCATAGGAGTGTGAGTGTGTCATGAACAAAGGATCAAAGTTCGAACCTTTAGTCACTCACATTAGTGGATCAATATCAAGTCAACAGTCTGGGGCCCATTAACCTGAACTATAATCATGAGATCAGGACTTGATGATGCATGAAAAATAGTTAATCCTTAAACTTGAAGATGTATAAGGGTCAAGTCTTGATTAGTTGGCTTGGGCTCTTCCTACGAGGTCATTGCATAGGCCAATAAAGTGGACGTAATTAGGTACTTCCATCAAGAGTTATGGACTCTTGCATGATCTAACAAGGGATCCACTGGTTTGCCTAAGAATATATTTATGAGTTTGATATATATATATATATATATATATATATATATATATAGATCATTAACTTATCAAGTGGTTTTTCTACTGAGCTTAGCACTCTGATTGTTTTAATTGATTTTTTAAAGGTTTTTAACCATTAAAGTTTTGTTTTAATCGTTAAAATTGATTTGATCGCACTTGATGATAACTTGATGGGCCAATAAAGTAGACATAATTGAAAAGGCCAAGCTATATGTCCTAGAGGGGGGGGGGGGGGTGAATAGGACTATGCCAAATTTAAAATAAAATCAGCGGAAATAAAGCAAACCAATAGCCTTACAATTATGAATCAATTCACAATGCTAAATTTAAATCACCTTGATAAATAAGTATTGAGAGATTGATATAAATTCAGTTCTAAGGACAACCTTACACCATAATAAACAAGGGCTTATGGTAGTACAACCTTATTTCTAGAACATCTTTTGGATCAAGGACTCAATTTTAATAGAAGTAAATGAAATAGCAAGGAATTGAAATTAAATGCAGAAGTATAGATCTAAATTATTACAACAATTCCCACACTTGCTTGAAATGTAAATAGTTACAACAATCACATCCACTTGTACATTCCACACAATTGAATAATAAAAGATATGAAAATTAAGCAAGCATTCAATCCACAAGACAAAGAGTTATAGTGGTTCGCCCGTGTGTACACCAACTGTTTTTCAACAGCCACACAGAAAGCTACTCCACTCCTAATATCCTCACACAGGGGATATTAGCGTTCACTATCAAATAGGTTTTCACAGGTTCACCAAAAACCTTTACAATTGTGCCTTTTTCACTTGGGCTTACACAATTTAAAAACCCCTCTTTTCTGAGTTTTCTGGCTCTCCTCAGATAACCAATACAATGAGATTTTTTTTCTGGTTCAACCTCAAACAAAACCAATACAATGAGATTTTTCTGGCTTAACCTCAAACAAAACCAAAAGTAAATAAATTTTACAGAATTGTAAAATACCTGGATTTCTCCTTTTCGTAGCAGCCCGGTAGAACCAATCGGAGTAGATGATTGAATGTCAAAGTTCAATTTCCAATACTCACATTCATATGGTTCTAAATTCTAATTGATTTTAGATTTTAACTAGTTGGGCGTAGCTATATTTGATTTTGATTCCAAGAAGAAGGAATAAGATAATTCCTCTTTTCAAAAAAAAAAAATAGAATATAGAAACAAAATCAAATTAAATAAGCTAGCAAAAAGGAATATTAAATAAGCACAATGTAGCTTAAAATAAACACAGACTTATCTCAGAGTGATCACTTGAAATTTCTTGAATTGAATCGAGTTGAAGTATGAAAACTCTGAATTTCGTGTTCAATTTATAGAAGCAAAAATCGCTCCTACGACTGGTCTTAGAAACCTTCGACTGGTCGTAGCTCTAACAGATATTTGAAATATTGAGCGCGATCTTTGAAAGTCGTTCCACGACTGGTCGTGAGAAGCCTACGACTGGTCGTGGGTCACCTACGACTGGTCGTAGGACCATAGATTACGTTGCTGGACTTTGAGTCGTAGCTCTACGACTGGTCGTGGACAAGTCAAAACCACACCTACGACCGGTCGAAGGACCTCCAGGACTGGTCGTGGGTGTACCAAAAAATTTCGAAAAATCTTCAACAACTTAGGACTGGTCATGGAATTTCTTGGACTAGTCGAACCAATGCTAGGACTGGTCGAACAAGAGCTAGGACTGGTCGTAAAATAAACCAAACTTAAGTAAAATAAATATTTGATTTATGTATCCAAAGTGACTTACTTAAAGGGTCAACCTAAGGTCATTCAAACCTGAACCATGTCGTATGGACAATGAACTTCAACCATTCAATGAATGTAGATATTTTGAACCATATCAGGCTTGAGATCTTGAACTTGTTGTAGCTTTAAACTTGAGATCTTCATCAGCATAAAACTACTTCATGCATTACTTATTAGTCTTGAAGTCATTTCTTGAGTTGTTTCTTAAGACTTGAACTTCAACATTGTAGCTTCTTGAACTTCAATAATGTAGCTTCTTGAGACTTCAACATTGTAGCTTCTTGAACTTCAAATGTCATGAAGTGTTTATGCAGTGTCTTGAATTCATATAAATCACCATACAAGCACAAGACACAGATAGATGTTTTGACACATCAAAATTTGACAACCAAAGGAGCATGAGACCATAGCACTTACAATCTCCCCCTTTGTCAAATTTGTGACAAAACACCCAAATAATAATACTTCCAATAGAAATAAGAGAAGTACAGGCACAACAGGTTCACAATAGAGAAGCATGCACAGTTATATAGATATGATAAGTAATAACTAGCATCATTCTTCCATAACTATCCCTAAGAATATTAACTCCCCCTAAGTAATAGGTACACATCATAATCATTAAATTCAAATAAAGCCAAAGCCTCCCAAAACTTCTCCCCCTTTTTGATACAAAATGACAAAGGAAGAAGAGCAATAATGATAATGAAAATACGAGTTGATTCAAGAGAGCATAGTGCATAATTCAAAAAGTTAGTAAGCATGTAAAGTTCAGACAAAAAAAATTATTACAGACCCATCAAAAATTCAGTCAGAACCAGAAGAGGGAGCAGGATTAGATGGATCAATTTTGTATAAACCCCTAGCAACCCGCCTCATATATTTGCGTAAATAAGAAAATTGCGTGTCTTGGGTAACACGAATTTGAGCCACCTGCACTTGAAGGGAATTCAATCTCTCATCAAAATCAGAAGGGTGAAAATCAGGATCATCAGCCGAGTCTGACTCAAGTTCTTCAAATAAATCATTCATATTCACGTCTTCAGGAAGATCACCAGCTTGATCTGCATTTCCTGCTTCAGCACCACTGCTACCAGCATCCACTTGGCCATCAGCCAATTCTAAATTCATCTTGTTAATATTGGAATTATTAAAAGGGAGATGATGGATGGGTTTTTCTCTACCAGGCATAGCCACGAGCATATGATTTGCCAGCATAGTCAACAAATAACCAAAGGGAATATCACTATGTCCTGGATGGTGACGAGATAAAATAATGGAATGACAAATTAAAGAAGGTAGACATATTTTTGCACCAGAGATGACAAAATGCAAAACACGAACCATGAAAGCAGTGAGTTTGGTTTTATTACCAGAACGTGGATAAAGATTTGAGATGAAAATCCTATGAAGTACTCTGTGTCTGGGTAACAAGTACCTTGAGGGAAGTGCATGTCCTTTATGAGTCCAGTGAACATCCAAATTACATAAATCTCTAGTAAGCATTTTTCGTTCAGATTCTGAGAGTCTGTCATGTAAAATATGAATTGGAATGCCCTCATCATTGATAGGTATTTCCATAATGTGAGCAATCAAATGTCGATCCACTGAAAATACTCCTTCTTGAGTATCAATTTTAAAAGTTAAATTCTCAAGAGAAAAATCACAGATACATGCAAACATGGATTGGGCAATGGACTGGTATGCAGCTCCACCCCAATGCAGATGTTATCCCATCCCACAGATTCCAACAGAGGAAGGATACTAAATGAAGCAATGTGATTAACATTAACAGGACGCTCAACATAATATTATTGCGCATACGCAAATCCCGAGCATTAGAAGGATCATTTTCGGGAGAGCGAAGATGACGTTGTGCAATAGAAGCTGATCTAGATGAAGAGGGACCTCGTGTAGTTTTCTTTTTACCTCTAGCATCCATTTTCAAAGGAGGACTCAAGGAAACAAAAATGCAAGATAGAAGAATGGGGTTTGATAGAACAGATTTTTCAAGATAAAACCCCAAACTTGCAATGAACGACCAAATAAATTCTACAAGAATGAGATTTGAAACACCAATAGCAAGAATCTATAAGAAAATTGTAAAAGAACCACTAACCTTGAAGTACCATGAAGGTGGGTTCGACCAGTCGAAGCTAGAACCGTTGGAGAGTAAAAAGGAAATAAAGAAGAAGAGTCAAATCCCCAAAATAAAGTGAAATCACGAGTTTCACGACCGGTCGTGTAAGTGTTCGACCGGTCGTATCACGACCGGTCGTGTACACTCACGACTGGTCGAGTACCGACTCAAAATTTGCAATTTTTTCAAATAATTTTCAAATTTAAGCAAATAAAACATCAAACTTATGTACATTATGATACACCAAATCATGCAAATTCAATTTAAATTGCACATGCCGAGATCAAACTTTAATTTATTAAACCTGCTTTTGTCGAGCGGTTTAGTGAAAATGTCTGCAAGTTGAGTCTCGGTTGGAATGTAATCCAAATATATTAATTTTTCTTCCACTAATTCACGAATGTAATGAAATCTAATGTCAATATGCTTAGTACGTGAATGCTGAACTGGATTTTTAGAAATATTTATTGCACTGGAATTATCACAAAATAAAATCATAGAATCTTGAGTAATTCCATAATCGCTTAACATACGTTTCATCCAAACAAGTTGAGTACATGCATTTCCAGCAGCAATGTATTCAGCCTCAGCTGTTGATAGAGATATAGAACTTTGCTTCTTGCTAAACCAAGAAACAAGACAATTTCCAATGTAGAAACAACCACCACTGGTTGATTTCCTATCATCAATGTTTCCAGCCCAGTCAGCATCTGCGTACCCGGCTAATTGAACATTAGTCTCATGTGGATACCAGAGACCCAGTTTAGTAGAGCTTGCGACATATCGCATAATCCGCTTAACAGCAGTTAAGTGAGATTCTTTAGGATTTGATTGATAACGAGCACAAATACCAACACTCAAAGCGATATCTGGTCTACTAGCAGTCAAATAAAGCAAACTACCAATCAAACTACGATACAATTTAGGATCCACACATCATTACCTGTAGAGTCTTTTGAGAGTCTCAAAGTTGTACTCATAGGAGTATCAAAATTTTTACCTTTCTCAAATCTAAATTTCTTAATTAAATTCAGAGCATATTTGGTTTGAGAGAAAAATTCCATCAGGTTGTTGTTTTACTTGCAACCCTAGGAAATAGTTTAATTCTCCAACCATGCTCATTTCGAATTTAGACTTCATCAAATCTGCAAACTCAACAGTCATGTTAGTACAGGTTGATCCATAAATAATATCGTCAACATATATTTGAACCATTAGAATATCATCGTTATGTTTCTTAACAAAGAGCGTCTTATCAACACATCCCATCTGAAAATTATGACTCAGTAAAAACTTAGTCAGTTTTTCGTACCATGCTCTGGGAGCTTGTTTCAGACCATAAAGAGCCTTCTTAAGACGATACACATGATCAGTAAATTTAGGATCTTCAAACCCTATAGGTTGTTCAACATATACCTCTTCATGTAAATCACCATTCAGAAAGGCACTCTTTACATCCATTTGGTAAATTTTAATCTTCCTAAAACAAGCAATGGAGATAAAAAGTCTGATTGATTCAAGACGAGCTACAGGGGCAAATGTTTCATTATAGTCAATACCTTCAATTTGTGTATACCCCTGTACAACTAGTCTTGCTTTATTTCGAATAATATTTCCAAGTTCATCAGATTTGTTTTTGAAAATCCATTTTGTTCCAATAATATGTTTATCTTTAGGTCTAGGAACAAGGTACCAGACATCATTTCTGATAAACTGATTAAGTTCTTCTTGCATCGTAAGAATCCAGTTTTCATCCGAAAGTGCTTCTTTTACGTTAACCGGTTCAATCTGGGATGTAAAGCATACGTAGTTACATATGTCCTCTAATTGTCTACGAGTGCACACACGAGTGAGAGGGTTTCCAAGTATTTGAGAAGTTGGATGATCTTTAACAGTCCTTAATTCAGAATTAGTTTCACTTGATGAAGTTTCTTGTTTTTCAAGTATAAGAACTTCATCATTATCTGAACTAGGGACAGGTGTATTCAAAAGATCGTCAATCACAACATTTATTGACTCTTGAATCACACCGGTCCTGTTGTTCAGAACACGATATGCACAACTGTTTAAAGAATATCCTAAAAAGATCCCTTCATCACTTTTAGTGTCGAACTTTCCCAAATTTTCACGGTCACGCAAAATATAGCACTTGCTGCCAAAAACTCGAAAGTATTTGACAGAAGGCTTTTTCTCAAACCACATTTCATAAGCCGTTTTATTATTAGATTTACAAATATAAACACGGTTAATAATGTAGCAGGCTGTATTCACTACTTCAGCCCAGAGATTCCTAGGGAGCTTCATGCTATTTAACATAACATTTCCCATTTCTTGAAGCACTCTATTCTTCCTCTCGACAATTCCATTTTGTTGAGGAGTTTTAGGTGCAGAGAATTCATGCGATATTCCCTGATCGCTACAGAATTTCTCAAAACCGCTATTTTCGAATTCGGATCCATGATCACTACGGATCTTGTTGACTTGAGAACATTTTTCAGTTTGAATCCGTTTTATAATCTTTTTCACTTCATCAAGGGTTTCTGATTTGTCTCTTAAGAATGAAACCCAAGTGTATCTTGTATAATCATCTACAATAACTAAGATGTACTTTTTGCCACCATGACTTTCCGTTCTTGTTGGTCCTATAAGATCCATGTGGAGAAGCTCGAGTGGTCTTGTGGTGGTATTGGAGTTCACCTTTTTGTGAGAGCTCCTAGTTTATTTACCATACTGGCATTCACCACAAATCTTGTCTACTTTTTGCATCTTAGGTAGACCTCTAATTAGTTCACTTTTGCTCAATCTGTATAAATTTCGGTAGTGTACATGTCCAAGGCGTTTATGCCATAATTCTGTCTCATCGGTATGGACCATGTAGCACGTTTGTTTAGATGAGCTACCATTGCTTACTATATAGCAGTTTTTAGAAGTTCTGCGACCAGTTAATATTACAGAACCCTTTTCGTTTATAATTTCACAACCTTGATTAGAAAATTTAACATTATGGTTGTTATCGCATATTTGAGATATGCTGAACAGGTTGTGTTTTAAACCTCAACATATAAAACATTTTAAATAAGGGAAGGTTATAGAGTTGGACCGTACCTTTGCCAATTATCTTGCAGTTGCTACCATCACCAAATGTGACTGACCCATCAGTCATATCTTTAAGATCGGTGAATAGTGCCTTGTCGCCTGTCATATGTCTGGAGCATCCACTATCTAGGTACCATTTCGAATGGCTTGTAGCTTTGAAAGCAGTGTGAGCAACCAAACAGGCAACCTTAGGAACCCATTTAGAACTGTTTTGGGTTTAGGAGAATAGTTGGTCTTCTTTTGTTTACAGTTGTAAGAGTGACCTACAGAGTTAGATTTTAATAGTTCCTTAAGTAAATCAACAATTTTTTCAGCTAGTGGGTTTCGAATCTGATTTTTGAAATTTATATAGCTGCTTTTAGGTTTTTGAAAAGTTTTTGTATTTTTAGAAAAAACTTGACTAGTACCTTTTCCTTTTGAGTTAGAGGTCTCTCCTTTCACAAAATTGGAAGGAGTATTCTTCTGTTTAGGAGATGTGTTTTTATCATAGCCCAACGCAGATCGATCGCCACATTTTCTTGATCCGGATAATAATTTTTCTAATTTTGGATCACCTTGGGCATATCTCCATGTGTCCTTCAAACTCAGAAGAGAAGATACTTCATTTTTAAGTTTCTCATTTTCAGATTTCAAATTTTCAATCAGGGAGGTTTTGAATTCCAGATCACACTTTAATTTTTCAAAACAATCTGAAATTTGAGATTTTTCTAAAACAAGGGTTTCAAAACATTCTTTGAGTTTAAAAAACTTTTCTTTTTGAAGTTTTAGTTTGACAGCAATTTTACAACTTTCCTTATACAAGGCATTGTAAGCATCTTGAAGATCTTCATCATTTTCATGATCACTATCCAAATTTTCTTCACTTGTTGAATCATCGTGATCTGAAAAAGTAAACTTGGCTAGAGTCATAAGGGCCTTAAGTTCACTGCCCGACTCGGTTTCTGAATTTTCTGATTCAGAAGAGGCTTCAGAATCAGACGATTCATCCCAAGTAGCCAACATACCCTTCCTTTTGGATCTGTCCTTTTTAGGACATTTGTTTGCTAAATGCCCATATTCTTGACAGTTGTAACATTGACTATCTTTCAATGACTTCCAAGTTTTAGACTTAGGTTTAGAACGTTTCTTTTCATTTGCCTTTTGAAAGTCGACTCTTTTCTTACTTTTGAAAATCTTATAAAACTTTTTCGCCAAAAGGGTCATATCATCTTCAGACTTTTCTGAATCTGAATTTTCTTGAGTAATACTTTTAGATGACTTCAAAGCAATAGATTTACCTTTAGGAGCTTTAAAACTTAATTCATAGGTTTGTAAAGAACCAACTAATTCTTCTACCCTCATATTATCCGTATCACGAAGTTCCTGGATTGCGGTTACCTTAGAATTGAACCGTTCAGGAAGAGAGCGTAGTATTTTTGCACACACTTTACTTTCTGAGATCTTATCGCCAAGACCCCACATTGAGTTTACAATGTCATTCAATCTAGTGTAAAAGTCCATAAACATTTCATTTTCCTCCATATGAATTTCTTCAAATTTAGTTGTGAGGAGTTGGACTTTAGATTTCTTGACAATTGATGTACCTTCGTGTGTCATTTCTAAAATATCCCAGGCTTGCTTTGCAGTATCACAGGATATGATTCTTTTGAACTCATCCGGTGATAGTGCGCAAGTGATTGCATTTAGTGCTTTAGCATTAGCACTACTCTCATTTTTCTGAAGTGTGGTCCATTGGAAATACGGTGTAATTTTCATAGATTTTGAACCATCAACTCCAGTTACTTCCATGATAAGAGGATTCCATTCAGTCACTGTGGCTTGCCACACACTTTCATCCATTGATTTGAGGAAGATCCTCATTCTGGCTTTCCAATAGGCATAGTTGGAGCCATCAAAGGGTGGAGGCCTAGTAACTGAAAGGCTATCAAAATTTGACATCTTTTTATATAGCTTAGATCGTTAGCTCAGGAAATAAATCCAAATAAAAAGCAACAAAAATGAGCTATTAGGTTTTGATACCACTTGAAAAGGCCAAGCTATATGTCCTAAGGGGGGGGGGGGTGAATAGGACTATGCCAAATTTAAAATAAAATCAGCGGAAATAAAGCAAACCAATAGCCTTACAATTATGAATCAATTCACAATGCTAAATTTAAATCACCTTGATAAATAAGTATTGAGAGATTGATACAAATTCAGTTCTAAGGACAACCTTACACCATAATAAACAAGGGCTTATGGTAGGACAACCTTATTTCTAGAACATCTTTTGGATCATGGACTCAATTTTAATAGAAGTAAATGAAATAGTAAGGAATTGAAATTAAATGCAGAAGTATAGATCTAAATTATTACAACAATCCCCACACTTGCTTGAAATGTAAATAGTTACAACATTCACATCCACTTGTACATTCCACACAATTGAATGATAAAAGATATGAAAATTAAGCAAGCATTCAATCCACAAGACAAAGAGTTATAGTGGTTCACCTGTGTATACACCAACTGCTTTTCAACAGCCACACAAAAAGCTACTCCACTCCTAATATCCTCACACAGGGGATATTAGCGTTCACTATCAAATAGGTTTTCACAGGTTCACCAAAAACCTTTACAATTGTGCCTTTTTCACTTGGGCTTACACAATTTAAAAACCCCTCTTTTCTGAGTTTTCTGGCTCTCCTCAGATAACCAATACAATGAGATTTATTTTTTTTTGGTTCAACCTCAAACAAAACCAATACAATGAGATTTTTCTGGCTTAACCTCAAACAAAACCAAAAGTAAATAAATTTTACAGAATTGTAAAATACCTGGATTTCTCCTTTTCGTAGCAGCCCGGTAGAACCAATCGGAGTAGATGATTGAATGTCAAAGTTCAATTTCCAATACTCACATTCATATGGTTCTAAATTCTAATTGATTTTAGATTTTAACTAGTTGGGCGTAGCTATATTTGATTTTGATTCCAA
Organism: Magnolia officinalis; assembly: GCA_021015155.1. Lineage (NCBI taxonomy): Eukaryota > Viridiplantae > Streptophyta > Magnoliopsida > Magnoliales > Magnoliaceae > Magnolia > Magnolia officinalis. The sequence goes on along the minus strand of JAJHSJ010000007.1, from coordinate 57,459,412 downwards.
GAAGAAGGAATAAGATAATTCCTCTTTTCAAAAAAAAAAATGGAATATAGAAACAAAATCAAATTAAATAAGCTAGCAAAAAGGAATATTAAATAAGCACAATGTAGCTTAAAATAAACACAGACTTATCTCAGAGTGATCACTTGAAATTTCTTGAATTGAATCGAGTTGAAGTATGAAAACTCTGAATTTCGTGTTCAATTTATAGAAGCAAAAATCGCTCCTACGACTGGTCTTAGAAACCTTCGACTGGTCGTAGCTCTAACAGATATTTGAAATATTGAGCGCGATCTTTGAAAGTCGTTCCACGACTGGTCGTGAGAAGCCTACAACTGGTCGTGGGTCACCTACGACTGGTCGTAGATCTCTACGACTGGTCGTAGGACCATAGATACGTTGCTGGACTTTGAGTCGTAGCTCTACGACTGGTCGTGGACGAGTCGAAGCCACACCTACGACCGGTCGAAGGACCTCCAGGACTGGTCGTGGGTGTTCAAAAATTCCGAAAAATCTTCAACAACTTAGGACTGGTCGTGTAATTTCTTGGACTAGTCGAACCAATGCTAGGACTGGTCGTAGAATAGACCAAACTTATGTGAAATAAACATTTGATTTATGTATCCAAAGTGACCTACTTAAAGGGTCAACCTAAGGTCATTCAAACCTGAACCATGTCGTATGGACAATGAACTTCAACCATTTAACGAATGTAGATATTTTGAACCATATCAGGCTTGAGATCTTGAACTTGTTGTAGCTTTAAACTTGAGATCTTCATCAGCATAAAACTACTTCATGCGTTGCTTATTAGTCTTGAAGTCATTTCTTGAGTTGTTTCTTAAGACTTGAACTTCAACATTGTAGCTTCTTGAACTTCAATAATGTAGCTTCTTGAGACTTCAACATTGTAGCTTCTTGAACTTCAAATGTCATGAAGTGTTTATGCAGTGTCTTGAATTCATATAAATCACCATACAAGCACAAGACACAGATAGATGTTTTGACACATCAAAATTTGACAACCAAAGGAGCATGAGACCATAGCACTTACAATAATTGGGTACTTCCATCAAGAGCCATGGACTCTTGCATGATCTAACAAGGGATCCACTAGTTTGCCTAAGAATATATTTATGAGTTTGATATATATGGATAGATCATTGGCTTATCAAGTGGTGTTTCCACTGAGCTTAGCACTCTAATTGTTTTAATCGATTTTTCAAAGGTTTTTAACCAATAAAGTTTTGTTGTAATCATTAAAATTACTTTGATCGCACTTAATGATAACTTGATGGCCTAGATCTGATGGTTGACTTCTGATTGGTATGGGATATGATCATTTGTAGATGGTCATAGCAGTGGAGGGATTTAGATCATCAATATATGTATAGATCAAAGCGGATCAACATAATTCCTTCACGATAGGTTACAAATTTATGAATAGGGTAGTGGGATACTCTATACTGGTGTTTTCTTGAATCCTAACTTCCTCCTTATTTATTTGATCATATCCTGAATGAATTGATATAAAAAGCCCTATACACCCTTTTCGCTTGTGCACATGGATCAAAGAAAATAGAGAAAAGTGTGTAGATGGAGTAAAAGAATGACTTTTTTTTATTATTCATTTGCATCTTCTTCATTTCTGTGTGGTCCCTATTTTTGAAAGGTTATGGATTCCTTGGCACATGCTAAAGAAGATTCCTTGGGTTATTTAGATCTTTATGGTATTAAGGTAGATTGATGAGAGACCTCATAGGTTAAAGAACCGTCATTGACATTAAATCATTACACATCGTTAGATATTAGATATCGTCTAACCTTCTCAAGTTAGTTGTTTGATTTTAGAAATTATACATGATCGTAATTGAGAAATCTTGAGATTAAGATTTCAATTTCTGATTCAGAGAAACTCATGTTCCGCTGCGCAATCCGATTAAATCTGATCATCAACTTTATCGAAAACCTATAGGGCCAGTAAATATTTAACGATGGACTTTTAATCCATACTATGTGGTCTACTTGAGCCTTGGGTCTGCCTATTTTTTGGTTTATTCTGTAAAATGATATGAAAAAAATGGATGGATGGATAAATCCATACATTAGGGTGGGCGCCTCTGAGCCCCATCCTATTCACTGGACAGGCGGGGGTAACACCCAATTGTTAAGGTGGCACGCTTCGTCTGCCATTTATGTTAAGAGACAAACTTTGATACTCTGGTATAATGTGATGGGTGATACACTGGCACTTTGGAATTACTTAAAAATTGTATTCATGGGAGACAACTAAGTAAAATTAAATGGTTCAAATTATAATTCAAAATTTAGATGAATCACTTTATCCAGTATCTGACTATTCAGTTGGAGGACGTTTATTGGATGGTTAAAGTGAAAAAATATGTTAAAATCTTTATTTCAAGAAACAAGTCCACGAATCAGAGATTCCAACAATCCAATCTGAGTTTGGTACTGTAACTCAATGACAGTGGATTTCAAGGTTTAATCAGTTTAATTTTAAGCCATGACATAACATTGTCCAATTTATGATTGCGTGCGTATCAAGTGTCACATGTGGCGTGTGAGTATCGTATAACTCTTATGAAAAATACTTGCTGGTCAACTATCAGGTAGGCCATACATACCTAACTGATATCTATAGTTGACTAGCTTCTTTTCCAGCCATATAAATTACCTTTATACAGCTAGATTGTCATATACACGTGCCAGGTTGGCACATGTATTCATGTGCAGAGGTGCTTCATGGAGAGAGTGGATTGTGAATTGTAAGACAACATTTATTTATATTAATTATTATATTATTCTTAGAAGAATAGTCATTAATATCCCCGTAAAACCATGTGAAGAGGACTTCAAAACTTACCTCTCTCTCTCTCTCTCTCTCTCTCTCACCCCCCTCAAGTATGAAAAAAAATCATCAACACCATGAAAGTGTTGGCTTTACAAAGCCTTAGAACCGTACACACCACAAAGCTATAAAAATAAACACCTTTTTCATTTAATTATTTTTTTTACTTGCTTTTCACTTGTTGCGCTGTTGCTGCACACTTGTTGTAATCGGATACACAATGTGCCTTTTATAGGTTTTTGCACATACTGTGAAATAACTAATATGCCCTTATTCCATTAACTACATTTAATTAGGTTCTAACGTATGGAATTCCACCAGCCACAACACGTGGAAATTGTGGAAATTCCAATAGCCATAACGTGTGGCTGTTTCAAATGCCATGAAAAATGTAGCATCTGAACCATCCATTTGGTTTTGACGTTCCAACACTCCCCTTCAAACCAAAACCGTTTCATTCCAAGCATTGACCTTAGTAGTCTAAATGTATTAGTCGGTAATGCCTTGGTGAATATGTCCGCGACCTGTTCAGTGGTGTGACAGTACTCCAATTTCACCACTTTTTGCTTCACTTGATCTCTGAGAAAATGGTATTGAGTATCGATGTGCTTGCTCCTTCCATGCTGCATCGGATTTTTGGAGAGTTCGATTGCCGACTTGTTATTCACATATATAACTGTGGATCCTTCCTGCGGATGCTTCAGCTCTTTTATCATGTTCTTCAACCATATTGCTTCACATACTATGGACGATTTTGCCACATATTCTGCTTCACATGTGGACAAAGCGACCACACTTTTCTTCTTTGAGTTCCATGTGAAAGCAGTTGCTCCAAGGTAGAATACATAGCCAGTGGTGCTCTTTCTTCATCTTGGTCACCTTCCCAATCACTGTTTGAGTATCTATATAGCATTGCTTCATCATCGTATGGATAGAAAAGACTGAATTCCATTGTTCCTTTGACGTACTCGAGGATTCTTTTTTGTGGCTAGCCAGTGTGATTCTTTTGGTGCTTCCATGTACCTACTTAGAAGCCCAACACTGTAGACGATATCCGGCCTTGGGATTGTGAGATACCTTAGGCTTCCAATCAGACTCTTGAACATAGTCGAGTCAACGCTTCTTCCTTCTCCGTCCTTTGTCAGTTTTAAGCCCGTTGCTACAGGCGTGTTTACGGCATTGCAATCGGTCATCTTGAACTTTTTAAGCAATTCCTTGACATACTTCTTTTGAAATATATAGATGCCACCATGTTGTTGCTTCACTTTAATGCCTAGAAAAAAGGACATCAGACCTCTGTCGATCATCTCGAACTCCTTAAACATGGCCTTCTTGAATTCATCAAACATCGGTCGGCTGTTTCCTGTAAACAGCAAATCATCAACATATAGGCATGCTATAAGCATATCACCATAAGCATTCTTCTTGATGTAAACTGCATGCTCATATGGACATTGGGTGAAGCCGTTCTCTTGAAGATAGTTGTCGATACGTGCATTCGAAGCACGTGGAGCTGCTTCAACCCATAGAGGGCTTTCTTTAGTCGATACACCTTGTATTCCTCCCCTTGAACAACAAAACTTTCAGGCTAGTCAACATAAATCTCTTCTTCCATAATTCCATTCAGGAATGCAGATTTCACATCCAATTAGTAGAATATCCAATTGTGATGAGTTGCAAGGGAGATAATCATCCTCACAGTGTCAAGGCGAGCAACAGGAGCAAAGACTTCTTCATAATCTACCCCGTACTTCTATTTGTAGCCCTTTACTACAAGTCTTGCCTTGTAGCTATCGATCTCACCACTAACATTTCGCTTGATCTTGTACACCCATTTGACGCTAATAGCTTTTTGGCCTTGAGGAAGTAAAGTTAGATCTCATGTATGGTTCTTCTTAATGGCCTAGATCTCTTCTACCATAGCCGTCCTCCAGCATTCTTCTTCTACAGCCTCCTCAAATGTAAGAGGCTTGTGGTCCGCATACAAGCAGAACAAATTTACTTCCTCAGTTTCGACATATATATCGTTGAGGCTCCCCATTTTAATAGGAGTCAAGGGTGAAGGAGAACTAGATGATGATGTGTTGGCTGAATTTTGATTTGATGGAATACTTCCAGAGGAGATGGAACGTATCGTTGGACTTCTGCATACAGACGTTTCGGCGGAAGAGGGTGTTGCAGGTGTCTACTCTTGGTTCTCATGCTTGTCTTCTTCATGTTCTTCAACCTCGACTTGATTTTCTTTGGCCGAATCTTCCTCGTTCCATTTTCAGACTTCTTCCTCACAAAATACAACATCTCTACTTACCACCACCTTGTTAGTTAATGGGTTGTAGAGCTTGTATGCCTTCGATACTTCACTGTAGCTATGAAGATGCACTTCTCGCCACAATCATCAAGCTTTTTCTTTCTCATTTTGGAACTTGAGCATAGGCGACACACCCAAAGATCCTTAGGTGAGCCACGCTTGGCTCGTATCCACTTCATGCTTCCTGCGGTGTCTTGAATCTGATACTCTTGGTCGGACACCTATTGACCAGATAGGCAGTACCTGCAACTACCTCTACCCAGAAATTCTTCAGTAAACTTTTCTTCTTCAACATGGTCCTTGTCATGTCGATAATGGTACGGTTTTTTCGTTTTGCAATTCTATTCTGTTGTGGCATGTAGGCTGCAGTATGTTGTTGCTTGATTCCTTGATCCCTGTAATACTCTTGAAAGACATTTGAGGTGTACTCTCCACCTCTGTCAGATCTAAGGGTTTTGATTTTAAGACCACTTTCTTTTTCAACAATGCCCTTAAAACTGTTTAAAATAGTAAAAACAGCAGACTTCTCTTTAATTACATACACCCACAATTTTCTACTGAAATCGTGAATGAATGTAATAAAGTATTTATTACCTCCAAAAGAGATTGGCTCCAATGGTCCATGAATGTCAGTGTGAACTAACTGCAACGGTTCTCTTGTTCTTCGGGATACTCCACTCGGAAAGGAGTTCCTTTGCTGTTTCCCAAGTGTACACGCCTCACACACTTGTTCTGGAGTTTTAATGGTAGGCAAGCCATGCACCATGCTTGATGATGACAGAAGTTTCTGGCCACTGAAATTTAGATGGCCAAAGCGAAGATGCCATGTCCAAGAATCATTCTTTACTTTTCCATAAAAACACTTCTCGAGCATTGTGTTTATATGGAGCGAAAACATACGATTCTTTATCATCTGGACTTTTGTAATCAAATATCCATGCATATATCTTATGGAAAGAGAAGAATTCTCCATGTGCATAACATACCCTTTTCCGAGGAGTTGTCCGAGACTCAGTATATTACTTTTCATGTTGGGCACGTAGTATACATTGGAGATGTAGTTTGAAACACCATTCTTCTGAAAGATTTTGATTTTGCCTTTACCTTTCACCGGTGTGTTTGACGAGTCGTCAAATGTCACATCATCATGAACTCCTTCTGTGGGTTCTTCAAATAGGTTTTTGTTCCCGCACATGTGATGGCTCGCACCTGTGTCGAGATACCATACATCTAGTCGATCACATCTTTTCTCTTGTGTAAGGAGCACTGTAGAGTCTTCCTGGTCATGACTCAATGCTTCAGCATAGTTGGATCATTCATCGTGATCCACTGGCTTGCTCTAACAATCTGAGGCATAATGGCCGAATTTGTTGCAATTCCGACACTGAATATTTCTCATATTTCTGCGACTGCGTACGGATCGGCCTCTACCATTGCCTCTTCCATGGAAATTGGTAAATTTCTGTTGATTTTGTGGATGGTTCAGATGATATCCACGTGCCCTTCCTCTTGCATTAGTGTTGGTGCTGCGACCTCCACGATTTGTATGACCACTACTTTAGTCATTTAGAGTCAGTTTAGACTCTAATGCATGTTCCAACGTCGATGTGTTATTTTTTTACATTCGCTGCTCATGCACTTGCAACAATCCCATCAACTCTTCGACGAACAAGTTTTCCAAGTCCTTCGATTCTTCAAGGGCCACAACCACATGTTCGAATTTAGTTGTGAGAGATCGGAGTATTTTTTTTCTACTACCCGAATATCTTTAAACTTTTCGCCATTTCTTTTTAAATTGTTAACTATAACAAGCAATTTTGAAAAGTAGTCTGAAATGGACTCACCTTCCTTCATATGTGCAGCTTCAAACTCGGCTCTAAGAGTTTGGAGTCGAATCCTCCTAACACGATCAACACCCTTGAATATGGTGTTGAGACTCTCCCATGCTTGCTTGCATGTTGTAGCTTCCGCGATTCATTCAAAGGTGGAGTCATCCAACCCTTGATATATAAAAAAAATAAAGCCTTCTTGTCCTTTTTCCTTTGAACTTTGATAACCGTGTTTTGTTCGACAGAATAGGAAGCTTCTTGATCCGTTGTGGGTTCTACATGCCCATCACTGACAATATCCCATAGATCTTGGGATCCGAACAAAGCCTTCACCTGGAGGCACCAGTTTTCATAGTTATCTTTAGATAACTTTGGAATATGCGGATGGATCGAGGACGCCATCACTTCTGCACACCACGGATCAACAACAACGCCTTTTTCTTGACGTAGCAGTGGCAACACCTTGATCACACGATCTGCACCTTCTAACTATACCTGGTCTCGCAGGATCGTCTCGCTCTGATACCAATTTGTTGGCTTTACAAAGCCTTAAAACCATACACACCACAAAGCTATAAAAATAAACACCTTTTTCATTTAATTATTTTTTAAAAAAACTTGCTTTTCACTTGCTGTAATCGGATACATAATGTGCCTTTTATAGGCCTTTGCACCTACTGTGAAATATCTAATATACCCTCATTCCATTAACTACATTTAATTAGGTTCTAACGTATGGAATTCCACCCGCCACAACACGTGCAAATTGTGGAAATTCCAATAGCCATAATGTGTGGCTGTTTCAAATGCCGTGAAAACTGTAGCATCTGAACCGTCCATTTGGTTTGGACGTTCCAACAGAAAGGGATGAAATCACATCCCTCCATTGTTAGATCCAATACAACAAAGATCAGTTGGCCGCCCGAACGAGCGGTGAGTGCGGGGACATCATGCAGTGAGGTGACATTGCACGTGGGGTCATGGTGATATCTTCACACCTTCCAGCTTTGAAGCTAAGTCGGAGATTAGCTTGATTCCAAGCCCGTTTCTTCGGCAGTGCCACCACCTTCTTTTCAGACACGAACAATCGAATCCTCTGAAGTGCCACTATCATGGTCGCCTCGTCCATGTTTGCGAAGCAAACCCTAAACCAACCAGGCTCCGAGCAATTGAAAGAGGAACCCGGTGAAATGTTAAGCTTGACTTCGCTGATGATCGTCCGCCAGAGGGCCATCTCTCCCTCCACCGTCTGGTCTTTGAGGAGTGGTCGCAAGTCCATCCAACAGAAGAGTCCTGCATTGCTCTTCAGACAGCTTATCCCTACTTGAGCCAGCTCTGATGTGAAGGTCTTCTGGCGAGCGGCTAACCTCTCAGAACTCTTAGCTATGAATTTCTCTGTGAAATCATCATCTGAAAGCATGGCTGCAAGTAGGTGTTGGGTTTGTGAGGACACAAGCCCGAAGCTGGACATCTTGCGACCGCAGCTGACCACGGCATCGTTGTATGAGTACACCACACCTATCCTGAAGCCTGGCAGGCCAAGATCCTTTGAGAGGCTGTACACGACATGGACAAGATCCATATTGCATCGGGCATCTTTCTCTACTATCTCAGATATGCCAATGAAATTAGGCTGGTTAAAGACGGTTGCAGCATATATCTCATCGCAGACTAAGTGAATGTTCTTCTCGTTGATGAAGCTAACTAGTGCTTCTAGGGTTTCTCTATCTAAGATGGTCCCAAGTGGGTTGGATGGGTTGGTGATGATCACTCCCTTTACATTGATGTTGGCCTTTTGGGCTTGCTCATATGCCGCTTCTAATGCGATTCTTGTGACCTTGAAACCATTAGAACTTTGGCAAACGACCGGAAGTAGTTGAACTCCTGTTCGCCACTGTAAGTCACGATTGAACCTGCAGATTCGGTGCTAGTCAGTAAGTTGAGCTGATAGAGCACAGTAATGGACATTTCCTACTTAAATCAAATTTTCGAAGAGATTTATTCGTTTGTGCTCAATTCATGTGTACCTCAAGCTGATATAGTAATAAATATCAAACTAATGTTGTTTATTTTCTAAGAACGTCACCTATAACTGTGGCGACATAAGATCATAAAATACCACTAATGGGAATTCCTCTCTCTCTCTCTCTCTCTCTCTCTCTCTCTCTCTCTCTCTCTCTCTCTCTCTCTCTCTCTCTCTCTCTCTCTCTCTCTCTCTCTCTCTCTCTCTCTCTCTCTCTCTCTCTCTCTCTCTCTCTCGATATTAAGGCAGATAAAAAGGAATAAGAAGAATATACCCTGGATAATAAGGTGTAGGAACCAAGAATGCATCTCCAGGGTCAGCCAAACAGAAGGTAATCAGTTCGTTAGCTCCGGTGGCTCCACCACTCATAACAATCCGATTTGGGTCGAACTTGATTCTACCTCCCCTCGCTTTCTCCATGAACTTGGCCACTGCCTGCATACATCAATACACTTCTTATACTTGGTCATTTTCTTCAACTTTAGAGCTACTAGTACTGTACAGCTTAGCAGTAGTAGTAAAACTAACAATACTAAGATAAGCAGGCCACTTTTTTTCTTTTCTTTTCTTTCTGATATTGGATTGTTAGGCTGCGTTTGGATGTGATACAAGAATAACTAATCCTCAAATTGTGTCAGTGATGGGCTTCTTACATTTCTGAAAGCGGATAGCCCATGATAATCTTGAAAGATTGCAATATCCTTGAATTTTGATACCCCTTCTGCCGTGCAAATGGACGACTTGGGGTTTCTCTTAATCCAGTCCTCTATCAGATCAAAGCATAGCTGTAAAAACCCAAAGAAGGGAAGAAAAAAAAAAAAAAAAAAATTGTTAGTTTGCACAATTCAATGACACTACCTTAGTGTCTTTTACATGTGAAGAGGAAAATTGGACTAAATTTTACAGACCTGATTTTCAGCTAGACCCATTTGAATAACCCCCTGTGGGTTCGTGGTGGGATGATATGGATTTTTATCGTATGCCTTCCACCCATCAAAGTATGGGGAGTTCTCACCATGGTTGTCGTTGGTTGCTATCTTAGATAGCAGTTCATGGTGGCCATTGTTCCTAGCTAATGCCATAGGGAAGGGGTAGAGAGAGAGAGAGAGAGAGAGAGAGAGAGAGAGAGAGAGAGAGAGAGAGAGAGGTGGTAATGTATGAAGTGGCTGATGGTAGTAGAGAAGGGAAGAGAAGAATTTATAAGGAAAGGAGGAAGAGAAATAAAATTCAAACTTCAAAATTCCATAAGCATGCAGGGGTGGTTGCAGCCATCAAATCAAATATTTTGACCACGTGGAGTTAGGGTGAACTCCGTTTTGGAGAGTAGTTGTTTTTCTTTTCCTTAGGTGAGAGTGTCTGCATTCGTTGGTTTTACGCCTTTTGAGATATTATACTAAGTTTCCCATGATGGATGGTAATAAAAGTGCCACATCCGACCTCTCGACTGCACTTTTGGTGCAGCAGACGCGGGCGGCTGCATCTTCACCTCTCTTTTTACTTCTCTCCTACACTTGGTTGTGAAAGAGAATTTTGCTTGGTATATGTTCTTCTCGGAGGATGCGGACCAATGCAAAAAGCGTGTGTCCGACTCCCGATCCAGCCTCTCACTGGGTGGGACACATTCCCTCTGATAGTCCGATGATTTCAACCGTCCATATTTTCTTTACTGCCATAAACAAGCTATTGTAACATAATCAAGCTTCGTTGGTAATCCTAACCTTTGATTTTTACTGTTGAATTTTCTTTTCATTGTTCTAAATTCATCTACAGATTGCAATGGCCATAATCATTCGTTCAGGGATAAGATTTTTACGCTAACCTTCTAGCACTGTGTCCACAAAATAGATGGTTCCGATTGTAGGAACACTAAACATGTGGGACCTACTGCTCCGCAACACACGCTAATTTCTTTGTCGCGATCTAGAAAAACGAAACCCTTTGGGAAAATGCTACGATGAAAGTTGACCATCATGTTTAAATTGTGGCCTCTCACCACCATGTTTAAATTGTGGTCTCGCACTCACTGTACGGGATGCCTAGGTATTCGTGCACAGGAATCCAGGCCGTCCAAGATCATGCACCCAGCTGTAGAGAGAATCGGTGTCGAATTCGCTCTGATTGATGCTTTAACCATCTGATTAACTTGTTGAATATGGATCACTGGCAGTTGTATTTTAACCATCTAACTGATACTCATGGAATCGATGGTTAGGGTTATTTAAACGGTTTGATTTTCAATGTGTAGGACCTGTGATTTGGATGATCAGGAATTATGTGTTTTCCTGACACTTGGACCGAAACTTGAAGAAACAGTGGTGAACTATCACCTTGGTCTTGTCCCTCTATCTATAGGCCCAATGGTGATGGGATATATATAGAATGAAAATTGCATCGCTCAGTATATTTCAACCATTTAAAATAAAGTGGTAAGTATTTCAAATCCAACGATCAAAGTAAGATATAAAATATCATAATACTAAATCAGATGGTTACAATTGTATGATCAATGGGAATTTTTGGCGATGCTCCATCCACAAAGTGTCCATAAATTGGACGGTATGGATTGCCATGAACATATATCCTACGTATATGATTAATGAGACATCACAACTTAGAATATGGTGGCGAATATCCCTTGTTTCGGAGGTATTGTCTTCTCCTCCTTCTTCTTCTTCTTCTTCTTATATAATTTTAAATGTTGATTTTCATCTCCCTGTGGCCCATCCATGATGAGTCCAAACGGATGGATGTTAAGATGATCCTGACTGCCATCTTCCAAGTTCTACCGTCGATGGCATATGGTATGAAAAAGAACGCTGATTGGATGATCCTAGCCCTTCGATTTGATGGACTTTCACTCAACGTCCACGTGGTGCATTACCTAATGAGTGGCACTGATCTATGAGACGTGTGCCGTTGGACCGCAAGATGCAGATCAGGTGGTATAGGCAACACCACCCCCAGCGGGATGTGTCTATGTGTTGGGCCCCGTGGGGTCCAACATGATGTATATGTTTTATATCCACACCGTCCATCCGTTTTGCCCCCTCATTTTAGGGAAACGGATTGGCTACTGACCCTGCCACTAGCCAATGGCTAGAGGTTGGTGATCCGTGGGTCCCACCATGATGTATGTGTTTCATCCATGCCGTCCACCCACTCTTCCAGATCATTTTATGCTATGAGCCCAAAAATGAGATTTATCCAAATCTCAAGTTGATTGAACGCCCACCATTAAAACTTACTATGGCAGTGTCACTAGCCAAACCGTGTCCCCCAACAAACAGGGAAATCCTACCAATAGCAAGCAGAGAATCCAGACTCTTTGTCAAAACATACATGTTTGTTTGAAGGCAACAGATCGGACGGTTAGGATGCTTTATTCGTTCGGTAAGGTTTATCTACAGGTTGCCATGGTAAGGCTCACAGCGTAGACAGTACCAGCTCAAACGTACCATCTGAGAACATCCATCGTGACAACACGAAACCTCAGCCAAGATGGATATTGTTGTCTAATTGGTGCGGTTTTTTAAACATGAGCCATCCATGCTAGGTCTCAGTAGATGAATGGAACAGATTGAAAAATTACCATGCCATGTCATTTGTGGATAGATGGCTCTACCACTCCGGTTCATCCGGCTATACCGTTTATAATCTTACCTTGTTGGTTAGTTCTGCTTTATTTGGAGCGGTGTGGTTTCACTACGGAAGCGCAGTCGTGGTGATGACTTTTGACTTCGGAGGTTTCTTCCAGGAAAGGGAAATTAACAATACTCGCATCGAAGTTTGAGCGAATTACCTTGATCACTACAACACTAGTACTCTATATATTCTCTAAAGCGCATTTGACCGCTTTTGGAGTTTGTTTCAGGACGAAAATGTCCTTAATCTTAGTTTAGTAGTTGCACGATTTTCTAGGGATTAAGAAGTTACATGGTATTTAATACTAGTAAAGTGATGTGTACGGAACCTTTTTTGTGTGTGGGAAAGGACTAAACTCGTGGGGCCCATAATGATGTATGTGTATAATCCATGTCGTCCATCCTTTTTACCGTGTTATTTTAGAGCTAGGGCCCAGAGATCAGCCTGATTCAGAGCTCGCGTGGGTCACATAATAGAAAATAATTGTGACAATAGAACCCACTGTTGAAACCTTTCAAGCTCACCGTGATGTTTGTTAGAAGTGACCATTGCCCAAGTCAAGACTTTTTGGGCCCACGACGAGATGGCCGACAGGGTGGACGGAACGGATCTCCCCATTGATGGCCTCAGGCTATTGTACTAATGGCTAACTTTTCATTTGGCAGTAAAGGAAGTGAACATGTAACTACGACCCATTACAACTACTACCCATATAACATGAGAACTACGACCCTTACTACATTACAATCACGACCGTTGCCACATTACAACCACGACCCATGTTATATGGGTCTTAGTTAGCATGTTATATGGGTCTCAGTTGTAGGGGTCTTGGTTAGCATGTTATATAGGTCGTGGTTAGAATGTTATATGGGTCTTGATTAGCATGTTGTATTGGTCTTGGTTAGCATGTTGCATGGGTCTTGGTTAGCATGTTGTTTGGGTCTTGGTTAGCATGTTGTATGGGTTTTGGTTAACATATTTTATGGATCTTAGTTAGCATGTTGTATGGGTCTTGGTTAGCATGTTTTATGGATCTTATTTAGTATGTTGTATGGGTCGTGGTTGTTATGTTGTATGGGTCTTGATTAGTATATTGGATGGGTCTTGGTTAGTATGTTATATGGGTCTTGGTTAGCATGTTATTTGGGTCTTGATTAACATGCTATGTGGGTTATGGTTAGCATGTTGTTTGGGTCTTGGTGAGCATGTTGCATAGGTCTTGGTTAGCATGTTGTATGAGTCTTGATTAGCATGTTGTACGGGTCTTGGTTAGCATATTGTATGGGTCTTGATTAGCATGTTAGTTAGCATGTTATATGGGTCTTGGTTAGCATTTTTTTTTTTTTTTTTTTTTTTTTTTTTTTTTTTTTTTTTTTTTTTTTTTTTAAGGGCATTAGCCATGGGATATATTGATCAACCGAGAATTACAAACTTTCGGGTGGGCTCAGCAGAAAAAGACTTGCTTGTTGTATGGGTCTTGATTAGCATGTTGTATGGGTCGTGGTTAGTATGTTGTATGGGTCTTGGTTAGTATGTATGTATGTATGTATGTATGTATGTATGTATGTATGTATGTATAGTTAATATGTATGTATGTATGGTTAGTATGGTTAGTAACCATGTTTAGTATGTATGGTTAGTATGATTAGTATGTATGTATGTATGATTAGTATGTATGTACGTATGTATGTATGGTTATTATGGTTAGTATGGTTAGTATGTATGTATGGTTAGTATGTATGTATGTATGGTATGTATGCATGTATGTATGGTTAGTATGTATGTATGTATGTATGTATGGTTAGTATGGTTATGGTTATGGTTAGTATGGTTAGTATGGTTATGGTTATGGTTAGTATGGTTATGGGTATGGTTATGGTTAGTATGTAGTATGGTTATGGTTAGTATGGTTAGTATGTATGTATGTATGTATGTATGGTTAGTATGTATGTATGTATGTATGGTTAGTATGTATGTATGTATGTATGTATGGTTAGTAAGTTATTATGGTTAGTATGTATGTATGTATGTATGTATGGTTAGTATGGTTAGTATGGTTAGTATGTATGTATTGTATGTATGTATGTATTGTATGTATGTATTGTATGTATGTATGTATTGTATGTATGTATGTATTGTATGTATGTATGTTTTGTATGTATGTATGTTTGTATGTATGTATGTATGGTTAGTATGTGTGTATGTATGTATGTTTGGGTCTTGGTTAGTATGTATGTATGTATGGTTAGTATGTTGGTTAGCATGTTGGTTAGTATGTTTGGGTCTTGGTTAGCATCCTACGTTCCAGTGTAAACTGGTTCCTTTTACTTTCTCACAAGCATTTTGCATTTCAGTCTACACTGGTCCACTTTACTTTCATGCATGCATCCAGCTTTCAAATTGTCACTGGTCCATTTATTTTCCTGCAATCTGGTTCACACTAGTCCATTTACCTTTCTGTTAATCTAGTGTGCACTGGTCCTCCTGTATTTTTCTGACACTTAATGTTTTGTTGTACGTTTTCTTTATATATATATATATATAAACACACAAAAAAAAATCAGAAAAGAAAAAAAAATACAAAAAAAAAATAAAATTGCAAAGTAAATCCATTGTGAGAAAGTAGCGCGCCATTCTACAACCATTGCGCCCAGAAATCAATTGCGGGTTTACCACCCTGCACAATCATCATGTACCTACCAAAGCATCATCTAAACCCGTACACAACCAGCAATGTCAGCTCAAGGTGACAATCCTCCAACTCCTTTAGAATCACCAAGACCACAAGCCTCTCAACCGGCCGCATTCACTCCTTCGACAACCAATCTCGCCCGCGGCTTGAACACTTAGAGAACATTGTGAACCACATTCACATGAAAATTGCACCCCTCATTCATAACATGAATCCACCAAGCATCCATGTAGGTCTATTAGACCCAACTGTCAATCAATTTCAACCCATTCCCCTTAACGGAAATTAGGTTCACTTTCAAAACCCACCAGTCACAGCGATTCAAACTCAACCACACCCTCCTCCTGACAAGAGTCAACAAGCACTTTAACCAACACATTCTAGTCAATCACAGTCTAGTCAATTCCAACAACCTTCTCCCAGTGCGAATTTATTTCAATTTTCACCTAGTCAACCATAACAAATACATATTGTTCATGGATATCTATAAGTGCTGTTATGTTAAGCACACATATATTGTCAAATTTTGTAAGACAAAAGTACTTAAAGGTCAGATCACAAGTATGAAATCACAAATACTCTACATGCCTGAAGATTAACTCAAGATCGACACACCTTCTCAAGAAATCGACGCCCGTATTCAAGACAAGATTAAGTCAAAGTTGAAGACAATGTGTCTCATATATTTGTTATAACACGGGTGGTATAACCTTAGAAAGACCTTAGGTTTAGGTACTTTCAAAAATTCATTAACTTGGGTTTTAATAAGTGTTTTTGCCCTGGAATTCGGTCATCTTATCTTCTGATTTAGCCAGCTTAACTTCTTTAGCCAGCCTAACTTCAAGCCCAAACAAAATAACAAATTCTGTTGAAAATTCGACTAGCCTAAGTTTTGGTTCGGCTAGCCTAAGCTAGAAATTTGGCTAGCACGAGCATGTTCGGGTGAAATTCCAACAATGCGAATCTTTGATTTTTGGGGGAATTCACTCAGCTGAGTAGAAAATTTAACTATCTGAGTGGAAAATTCAGCCAACTGAATTGTGATGTTCAGCTAGCCAAATTTAACCTCAGGTATTTTGGATATATCTTATCCTGTGCAATCCGATAGTCGTTGGAAAGAATCCGGCTAGCCGAAACCAGTCTTAGGCTAGCTGTAACGACTCGAAAAATTCTATACAAAGACCCGAGTACCACCTCAGGCAGAAATCACTCAGGATTAAATCCTTTAGGAATTAGGTAAAAAAATTAACTAAGTGTTAAACTAGATCAGCTACGAAATTCACTTGATCCACTTTAAATACGATCTGCAAGACCCAAAACTTGTAGAATCATTGACGTTAGGTTACCCTGAAATCTAGGATCAATCTCATTACCCAGTTGCACTCGGGAGCACATTGAAACTCCGTATCGGATCTGGACCGCACGTCAGAAGTCCGAATAAGACGAAGTTATATAATTAGGACCGCCTTGCTGGGCTTGACAACCATCTCAGAAATAAAATCCAGATAGTGTCCTGGGGCTATTTGCTTAAGCCCGGAGTGAAGTGTGTGAGAAAACGTGGTTTTCTTTAGAAATTAAATCTAATTTAAGTAATCTGAGACTTGTCGCTTGCGGGCCTGATATAAGCAATCAGACCGTTAGAATCTGACCCAAATACACCCTCCGATCAGAAGAAATTTCATACACATGACAGTGTACTTGTAACCCTGATCTAGTTCCAGTGACCATTGAACTGAAACTGGTCCGCCACATGCGATCTGGAAACCCGATTGGAACGAAAACTTAACTTGACCTAGATCCAAGGTCAGTGAGCTTAAGTCCGACCTTTGGCTCAAGGGGGGGCTCCAGAAGAGCTCCGTTGAGATGGAACAGATGCCCTTTAGACATAACCTAAGTATACCTTGGCCCTGGGCCTATTTCCGGCAATTTTAGGCCTATATAAGGACCTTAAACCCTCTCTCATTCACTCCATACGAATTTGAGAAAACCCTAGGAGAGAGAAGTGAGTAAAGAGAGAGAAAGTGTGAGAGAAGTGGGAGGAGATTCCTGTTGCTCTATCCTGCTATTTTACGTACCTATCCATCACTACCGTATCACTTTTTCGGCAATTCTGCTTCCGTTTTCGGGTAAGAAATCGTAACCCTAATTAGTTCTAGAGATTTAACTAGTGTAAGTGATGAAATAACTAACCTATTTCATGCCATAGGTCGTCGTTCGACCGTTGATAAAGACTTAGTGTTTAAACTAAGTCTGTTACTCGCTTCTACGGCATCAGGTGCGGACTATAGATGCTTAGGTTATGGTTTTCAACGCTTTCAATGTCGGATAATGATAGATTCATGATCTGGGTGTTATTTCACATGCAAAATGCGATATTCGTTTTGTGATTCAGTTACGTATACAAATTATGGCGTTTCGTGTACCCTGTATATTTGTAGAAAATACCGTATACATACAAAATATGAAAGTGTGTTTGTCATGATTAATTACTGTGTGTATATGTTATATATATGTGTAATACTTACTCGGCGAAAGAATTCGTCCTAATGCATGTTTTTGGCTAATAGACGTTATGTATGTTAAATGAGTGTAGTCTACGTGTTTGTGAAAATGCTTGTATGAGTAAGTACTTAGATGATAGTGTTTTAGGTAGGTGTTGAGATATGATTCTCAACTACCTTAGAGATGTATATGATTTCCTCCATGCAAGTTGTTTAGTTTAATCGCTTACTTATGAAATGTATGTGTTTGTATTTCCTGTTTATAGTGCGCTTTATAATATGCTTATTAACATGTTCGAATTACTTTGTTAATTCTGCTTTGACTACTCTACATGCTTTCTGGTTACGGATTGAGTGTGATTGGGGCTATGTTATAGTCCAGGCAATCAGTAACAGGCTTGAAGTCATGGCTGAGATTCATTCACCACGTAGGACGTGTTTGACAAACCCGAGCCGTGTGTTGGTCGTCGGCAGTGGTTAGGCCACACGAAGTGCTTATGCACTTCATGTCGACCGATACAATGTGCGCCCGTGCTAGTCGAGCTCGCCAAATAACCCGATGTGCCATTGTATATTCACCATGTATGGACGCTACTGCTTGAACCTAAGGTACCAAACTCACCAGTGGAATCCCGTTAACCTTGGTACCTCGATCCGCTAAGACTCATGAGCCGGACATGGTGATATGGGACACCGTGGTCGAGTTGTCGGCCTACGCTGGGGTGACGAGTCTTCCCGTAGTGACCAGTGAGCAACCCAAACTCGTGAGCCGAATACGGTGGTATGGGACACTGTATTCGAGCTGCCGACCTACAATGTTTTGATGACAAAACCGTAATGGGTAATGGGGGAGTGGTGTAACGATTCCGTGCAACATCCCTGGCAGCCCTAGACGTGCCCTTTGTAGTGACCTCGAGCATACTCTGAGCCTACGTGGAGGCGACAACCCTTCCGTAACATTTAGAGTATAAACTAGGCCTGTAATGATTTGGCGACAAGCCCATTGCAGCGACCTAGAACCGCAACATCGTATGAAATTTACTAGGACTGACGACCCTAGAATGGATCACTATTTGGGAAATGAAATAAGGGGGGTACCTTAGTTTTCCAATCCTGCTATATGAAAAGGACTAATAAGAACTTGGTAATCATATGTATGCACTACATTACGAGTGCGTTCAGACGTAGCAGGTCAAGCACTGAGATAGTGTTGTCATGCACGAACGTGAGATGAATCGCTGAGGGAGCGTAGGCGAGGGCATGCATCATACATTCATACCATTCTTGCATTAACAAGAGTACTTAGGGATGTGTGATTTAATGCTTTATCATTACTGCTTGACTGAATTGATAACATGCTAACCTATGCTTTATTGTTCCACTGAGTTGATCACTCACTCCCACATTACGGGATGGTGTTTTAAACACCAACCAGACTCTGTCTTGATTTCAGATGATGGCGTGACCCCTGAGGCGGAGCCTGATTATTACGACAATCAGGACGAGTACTCTTACATGCAGTTCTCCGATGGCTTCACTTAGGCTATCCGGATTGACAGGGCTATAGGGTTTTATTACAGTTGAACCATTTTTGAGACTTTTGACTTTTGTAATATTATATGTAATATCTCATGTACATAGTGACTCAGTGTTATATTCATACTCTGGAGACCAATCGTGAATTTTTGACTTGTATACGTTTATTTATATATTTCAGTCTTCCGCTTGTGTTTTACAACCTGATCTGGAGTATGAATTACTGTTTTGGTATAATCCCACTCATGATTAATGCACTAACACAGACAACATTGAATCATAAGCATATATGTTGCATAAGCGATGTTTTGGAACTCGGGAGTTGAGTTGCTACTCGACCCCCGATTTTTCGGGCGTTACAAGTTGGTATCAAAGCATGATTTGGATTAAACCGGACCTGGGTTATGATCATACACCTTACGTTGATGCAAATTCAACTTAGGTGGGTGCGAGGAAATGTAGAAACAGTCATAGGAGTCCCGGTTTCGCTAATTGGCGAAGTTCACCAAAAACGATCGCCGAAATCGACTTCGTACTCATCCATGATTGCATGAGTCGATCCCAAATCACCCCTAGACCGTCACTTGATAGATTTAGATCTCAAATGATCCCAAACCAACCTTTAGAAATTGCTAAATGCGAATATACATCAGATAGTTTCCGAAATAGGCCGAATTGACTCAAAACAGAGGTGGGGCCCAAACGGGGCACTTCCAGATGGACCCAGGGTGGGCCTCATACATTTTTGGACTAAGGGGGGCAGGAGGACCTCGCCTAGGGGGCGAGCCCTTGCCAAAATCTCCAAAGGTCGGCGAGGGACTCTCCGGTTCGGCGAGGCCTCGCCGACTAGCGGGCTCGGCCGGGCGGTCCGTTCGGGCCGATCGGCTTTGGGGTGCTGTGTGGCCCCCTGATGCGTGGGGTTTTGACTAAAACCCTTCCAAACCCTCCTTCCCTTCACAAATCACCCTCCCAAGCTTCCCTTTCTCTCTGTAACAACCCGAATTTTTCCCAACCTGGGATTAGACGTCCTTATGCGATGGGTCGATCCTAACACCTTATTAACTTGTCAGAACTGAATCCCACAGTCTAAAATCGCTCCTTAACCCATTTCCTTCACAAATCTCACCCTTCACCACCTTGTTCTTTAAATTTTCTAAGTACTTTCACATTAGACACTATCTTAAAGTTTAGGTGATGAAGAACAATACTTAAACTAAACATTGCTATAAAGGACCAGGTACCACCTCAGACAGAAATCATACGGGACTAAATCCTTTAGAAATTAGGCGAGAATTAGCTAGTGTGAAACTAGAGTACCTGTGAAATTAGCACCAATCACTTTAAATACGATCTGCAAGACCCAAAACTTGTAGAATCATTAACGCTAGGTTACCTTAAAATATAGGATCAATCTCATTACCCGGCTGCTCTCGGAGCATCTCGAAACTCCGTATCAGATCTGGACCGCACATCGGAAGTCCGATTAACACCAGGTTAAGGAATTAGGACCGCCTTGCTGGGCTTGACAACCATCTCGGAAATCAAAACCAGACAGTGTCTTACGGTTGTTCGCTTGAGTCCGGAGCAAGAGAGTGTGAAACACTTGTTTTCTTTACAAAATAAATATCTTGAATAGTAATCTGGCACGTGTTGCTCGCGGATCAGTTTTAAGCAACTAGACCGTCAGAATCAGACCAAATTACACCCTCGGATCAGGAGAAATTTCATACACATTTACATGTACTCGGAATCTCCGATCGAGATCCGCTGACCGTTGAACTGAAACTGGTCCGCCACGCGTGATCTGGAATCCCAACCGAAACGAAAACTTAACTCCACGTAGATCCGGTGTCGTTGAGCTTAAGTCTGACCTTTGGCTCAAGGAGGCCCGCCAGAAGTCCTCCGTTGAGCTGAAACAGGTCCGCTTTGGTTATAACCTAAGTATACTTTGACCTGGAGTCTATTTCGGTGAGTTTTTAGGCTATATAAGGACCTTAAACCCTCTCTCATTGCAGCCATACGAATTTGAGAGAAACCCTAGAGATAGAAGAGATAAATGAGAGAGAAAGTGTGGGAGCAGTGGGAGAACCTCCCTGCCACTCTTCCCTGCCGCTATACGAGCTTCACCACTCCATTCTAATCACTTTCCCCGGCGATTCCAGCTCCGTTTCTAGGAAAGAAACCCTAACCCTAATCTGTTTTGGGATTGTATAGGTTGTAGGTTATGAAATAGCTAACCTATTTCGTTCTATAGGTTACCAAACTGGCGTATACGAAAACTTAGCAAACCTATCGACTTCGTTATGATTCTATGACAAAAGGTGCGGACTTTAGGTGTATAGGTTATGGTTTTCAACGCTTCCAATGTCAGATAATGGTAGATTCATGATCTGCATGCAATTGCACATGTACAAAGTGTTGTCTGTTTTCCGTTTCGATTATAGATGAAAAATATGGAATTCTACATACTCTAGGTATTTGTAGAAAGTACCGTATACGTACAAATTTTGGAAATGTGTTTGACATGATTAATTGTTGTATGAATATATTACATGTGGATAAATTACTTGTTTGGTGAAAGGACTCGCCCTAATACATGTCTTACTTATATCACTATGTATGTTGAAATTGTGTATTCTAGAAAGTACCGTATACGTATAAATTTTAGAGATGTATTTGCCATGATTATTTGTTGTATAAATATATTATATATGGATAAAATACTTGCTTGGCGAAAGGATAGCCCTAATACATGTTTTGCTAACATACACCATGTATGTTGTAATAGTGTATTCTAAGTGTTTGTGAAAATGACCGAATGAGTATAGAATTCTCATTCGTGCTTGCCATGACTAATTGTCATGGATTTATGATTATTGTATTGGCGATACCCCTTTGACGAAAGGACTTGCCCTGAATCACGCCACGGCAACTATACGCTATATATGTTGAAATGGGTAGCCCAAGTGTTTGTGAAAATGTTCAAATGAAAATGGAACTTGGATTTCTACTTTCCATGACTATCCGTCGTGGGTGTACGCGTGCTATGATTGGGGCAACTCGAAAGGATTTGGCCTAATGCCTATGTGATCAACATATGTCATGTATGTTGATGTATGTCTTTTAAAGTGTTTCTTGAAATGTCTGAATGAGTAGTAGTTAGCAAATTGTAATGTATAAGGGTGTTGAGATATGATTCTCAACTTCTTTTAACTATGTGTATGTTTTCCTTGGATAGTTGTGTGATTAGGAATTGAATATATACAAACTCATGCTTGTGTTGTGCTTCATAACATGCTCAACTGCTTTTATAATTTTATCTATGTAATGCATATGCTTAAATTCATGTTTACGTTGTATGATCCGTCATGGGTGATGGGGGAGTGGAGCAACGAGTGCGTGCAACAGCCCTGGCAGCCCTAAATGGATAATACCAGACTTGATTGTATGATTTGAATCTTGATCCATTACTGCTTTATCTATCTGCAATTGATTGTGTTTGGGGCGATGTTTATAGTCCAGACAACCGGTAACGAAAATGAATGCGTGGCTGAGACTCATTTGCCACGTGAGATGTGTTCGACGAACCCGAGTCGTACTTCGGTTGGCGATAGTGGTTGGCCACACGAAGTGCTTATGCGCTTCATATCATTCAACTTGTTGTGCGCTCGAGCTAGCCGAACTCGTCAAATAACCCGATCTGTATAATGTATGTTAACCATGTTTGGACCCCTATGCTTGAACCTAGGGTACCAAACTTACCAGTGAGATCCCTTTTAACCATGGTACCTCGATCCGCTAAGACTCATGAGCCGGGCATGGTGGTATGGGACATCGTGGTCGAGCTGTCGGCCTACGCTGGGGCCACGTGCCTCCCCGTAGTGACCAGTGAGCAACCAAACTCCTTAGCCGATTATGGTGGTATGGGACACTATATTCGTGTTGTCGGCCTACATTGATAAGGTGTTGGGAGAGCGGTGTAACCTTTGTGCGTAATAGCCCTGGCAGCCCTTTGTAGTGACCTCAAGCATACTCTGAAATTGCGGTGAGCCTTAGAGTTTTGCCGCGGTGTATAGAGTATGAACTAGGCCTGTTTCTGTATAGTGATGAATCGTTAAAGAGGTGATGGGGGAGTGGTGTAACCTTTGTGCGTAATAGCCCTGACAGCCTTTGCAGTGACATAGAAAACACACCATCGTCTGAGATTTACTAGGACTGACGACTCTAGAATGGATCATGTTTAGGAATGATACAAGGGAGGTACCTTAGTTTCCCAATCTTGCTGTTTGAAATGGACTAATAAATACTTGGTAATCATGCTCATCATGCATTGCATGTGCCTGGAAGATGTGGAGCACTGAGGGATGAAAGCATGCTGCGAACGTAAGATGGTGTCGCACGAGGGAGGGTGTGGTGAGGGCATACATCATGACTGCATTCATACTTGCATTAATAAGAGTAGTTAGGAGTGTTTGATTTTACTGCTTTATCATTACTACTTGACTGAATTGATAACATGTTAACCTATGCTTTATTGTTCCACTGAGTTGATCATTCACTCCCATGTTACGGGACGATGTTGTACACACCAACCAGATTTGTTGAGTTTCAGGTGATGGCGATGCTTATGAAGCAGAGCCGGACTATTGTGATGTGGAGGAGGAGTTCTGCTACATGTAGTTCTCTGTCAAGTTTATGAAGACCTGGTATTATATTGACAGGGCTATGGTACTTGGGATAGAAGCCATTACACTTACACATTTAATATATTTTGGAACTATTGTAACACCCTGAAAATCGAGGGTCAAGCATAAACTCAACTCCCGAGTTCCAGAACATCACTTATGCAACAAAATGAATGATGATTGAATGTTGACTGTATTCGTGTATTGAACATGAGTGAGATTAAGCCAAAACAACATATCATACTCCAGAGACAGTTAAATTTGCAAGCGGAAGATTGTGATAGATAGATAAAATATATAAACTATGATGAGTCTCCAGAGTGTGATAACATTACTAGGTTAAATAATTACAAGTACAGTTCTAAAATGTACCAAATGTGAGGAAGTGTAATGTCTCCTATCCCAAGTACCATAGCCCCGTCAATACAATATCTGGTCTTCATTGACCTGCCAGAGAGATACATAGGAGAACTCTCCTATCATCATAGAAGTAGTCCGGCTCTGCTTCACAAACATCGCCATCACCTGAAACTCAACAAATCTGGTTGGTGTGTACAACACCGTCCCGTAACGTGGGAGTGAGTGATCAACTCAGTGGAACAATAAAGCATAGGTTAACATGTTATCAATTCATTCAAGCAGTAATGATAAAGCAGTACAATCAAACAATTCTAACTTCTTACTTATTAATGCAAGTATGAAATGACATGATGTATGCCCTTGCCAAACCACCCTCATGCGACATCATCTTACGTTCGCGAATGCATCCATCCCTCAGTGCTCCACATCTACCAGGCACATGCAGTGCGATGATGAGCATGATTACCGAGTAATTATTAGTTCATTTCAAACAGCAGTATTGGGAAACTAAGGTACCTTCCTTGTATCATTCCCAAACATGATCCATTCTAGGGTCGTCAGTCCTAGTTAATCTCATACGATATTATGGTTTGAGAGGCATAGCGAAGGCATCACAAAGGGCTCGTCACCCGTCAGCACGGATACAGATCTTACCGTATGCGGCACAATTGTTGACCGTCAGCTTGAGTACAGGTCTCACCGTACTCGGCTCAATCGCTGGCCGTCAGCTCGAATACAGGTCTCACCGTACTCGGCTCAACTCATACTCTAGTTGCTTTGAAGGCTCGTCCCCAATCACAGACCTTGGAGTATACTCGAAGACACTACAGAGGACTCGTCGCCCGTCAGCACGAGTACAGGTCTCACCATACTCGGCTCTCGCCGTAGGTGTCGACAGCTCGAATACAGTGTCCCATACCACCATATTCGGCTCACGAGTTGGTTGCTCAATGGTCACTACGGGGAGGCACGTGGCCCCAGCGTAGGCCGACAGCTCGACCACGGTGTCCCATACCACCATGCCCGGCTCATGAGTCTTAGCGGATCGAGGTACCATGGTTAAAAGGGATTTCACTGGTAAGTTTGGTACCCTAGGTTCAAGCAGTAGCGTCCAAACATGGTGAACATGCATAAGACAGATCGGGTTACTTGACGAGCTCGGCTAGCTCGAGCGCACAAAAAGTTGAACGACATGAAGTGCATAAGCACTTCGCGTGGCCAACCACTATCGTCAACCGAAGTACGACTCGGGTTCGTTGAACACATCTCACGTGGCAAATGAATCACAGCAACGAATGCAATTCTGGTACCGATTGTCTGGACTATAATCATAGCCCCAAACACAATCAAGTGCAGATAGATAAAGCAGTAATGGATCAAGATTCAACTCATACAATCAAGGTCTGGTATTATCCGTTTAGGGCTGTCAGGGCTGTTGCACGCACTCGTTGCTCCGCTCCCCCATCAACCATGACGGATCATACAACGTAAATATAAATTTAAACATATGCATTACATAGTTAAAATCATAAAGCAGTTGAGCATGTTATGAATCACAACACAAGCATGAGTTTGTACATGTTCAATTCCTAATCACACAACTATCCAAGGAGATCATACACATAGTTAAAAGAGGTTGAGAATCATATCTCAACACCCTTATACATTACAATTTGCTAACTACTATAGATTCAGACATTTCAAGAAACACTTAAACAAACATACATCAACATACATGACATATGTCGATCAGATAGGCATTAGGCCAAATCCTTTCACTAGGGAGTTGCCCCAATCATAACACGCGTACACCCACGACGGGTAGTCATGGCAAGCAGGAATCCAAGTTCCATATTCATTCAGTCATTTCCACAAACACTTGGGCCACACATTTTAGCATATATAATGTATATTGGTCGTGGCGTGATTTAGGGAAAATCCTTTCGTCAAAGGGGGTATCGCCAATACAACAATCATGAATCCATGACAATTAGTCATGGCGAGCACGAATGAGAATTCTATACTCATTCAGTCATTTTCACAAACACTTAGAATACACTATTACAACATACATGGTGTATGTTAGCAAAACATGTGTTAGGGCTATCCTTTAGCCAAGCGAGTATTTTATCCATGTATAATATATTACTACAACAAATAATCATGATAAATACATCTCCAAAATTTATACGTATACAGTATTTTCTAGAATACGCAATTTCAACATACATAGTGTGTATAAGTAAAACATGTATTTAGGAGAATCCTTTTGCCAAATAAGTATTTTATCCATAATATCGTATATCATATAACAAATAAACATGTCAAACACATTTCCAAGAAAATATACGTATACCGTACTTTCTACAAATACCTAGAGTATGTAGAATTCCATATTTTTCATCTTAATCGAAACGGAAAACAGACAGCACTTTGTACATGTGCAATTGCATGCAGATCATGAATCATCATTATCTGACATTGAAAGCGTTCAAAACCATAACCTATACACCTAAAGTCCGCACCTTTTGTCGTAGAATCGTAACGGAGTCGATGGGTTTGCTAAGCTTCCGTATTCGGCAGTTTGGCAACCTATAGAACGAAATAGGTTACCTATTTCACAACTACAACTGTCTAAACCCCAAAACAGATTAGGGTTAGGGTTCCTTACCTAGAATGACACCGGAATGCGGGGGAAAGCGATTAGAATCAGGCGGTGGAGCCCGAATAGCGGCAGGGAAGAGTGGCAGGGAGATTCTCCCACTGCTCCCACACTCTCTCTCTTTTCTCTCTCTCAATCTCAAATTCGTATGGCTGCCATGAGAGAGGGTTTAAGGTCCTTATATAGCCTAAAAACTAACCGAAATAGACTTATGTTCAAGGTATACTTATATTATAATCAAATCGGCATTGTTTCAGCTCAAAAGAGGGTTTCTGGCGGCCCTCCTTGAGCCAAAGGTCGGACTTAAGCTCACTAACGCTGGATCTACGTTCTATTAAGTTTTCGTTTCGGTCGGGATTCCAGATCACGTGTGGTGGACCAATTTCAGTTCAACGGTCAGCGGATCTCGATCGGAGATTCCGAGTACATGTAAATGTGTATGAAATTTCTCCTGATCCGAGGGTGTAATTTGGTCTGATTCTGACGGTCTGGTTGCTTAATACTGATCCATAAGCGAGAGGTGCCAGATTACTATTCAAGATATTTATTTTGAAATTATTTCACATTTCTCACATTCTTCACTCCGAGCTCAAGCGAATAGCGCTGGGACACTATCTGGATTGATTTCGAGATGGTTGTCAAGCCCAGCGAGGCAGTCCTAGTTCCTTAACTTCATGTTAATCGGACTTCCGACGTGCGGTCCAGATCCGATAAGAGTTTCGAGATGCTCCCGAGAGCAGCCGGGTAATGAGATTGATCCTAAGTTTTTAGGGTAACTACCGCGTCAATGATTCTACAAGTTTTGGGTCTTGCAGATCGTATTTAAAGCGATTAGTGCTAATTTCACAGGCACTCTAGTTTAACACTAGCTAAATCTCACTTAATTCTAAAGGGTTTAGTCCTGTAAGATTTTTGTCTGAGTGGTACCTGGGCCTTTGTAGTTTGTATATAAAGTGATCCAAGTTATACTACTTAGCTAGTTAGGATAGTGTCTAGGATGTCTAGGAATGAAAGTACTTTGAAAAATTTAAAGAAAAAAGGTGGTGAAGGGTGAATTTGTGAAGAAATGGTTAAGAGTATGTGGGATTTAGTTCTGACAAGTTAATAAGGTGTTAGGATCGACCCATCGCCTAAGACGTCTAATCCTAGGTTGACAAAAATCCGAGATGTTACAATCTACCCCCCTTAAACAAAATTTCGTTTCCCCGAATTGGCTAAGGGTAATAAGGGAAGATTTCTATTATTTCATTTGCCTAAGACTTATTGATTCCAAGTTTCTACGCGTGGTAGGGTATATACCAGCTGGTTCATTTTAGTCTACCCCCCTTAAAACTTAATTCTTTATCCATTTCTCATACCCTGATGGTTTGCTATAATTTATTTCTTACCTATTGGGAGTCTTGACGATAATTCCCATAATTAGAGTAAGATAGCTGTTTTCATTGTTTGACCAACACGGAGAGATGATAATAGTGGGTTCGATCCCGATACATCGATCATCTACCTTGCCAGGGTAGAAGGCTCATCGTATCCCTCCCTAATCCTGATGGATCCTGGTCTTCTGCTCGGCTAAGAGTGAGTCTGTTGGCAGTCGCCTAGGATTGAGAATTGGGTCAAGCCGCAAATGCTTCACAGTTGTATATTTCAGTAACTCCGTAGTCCGATCACTCTCTAAGAGTAGGGGGAATGTCCATCATTGAAAGGCTCAAATTGTTTATTCTAAGGTTGCCCTTTAGGTCTTAGTCTAAGAGAGTCCTCGATATTATCTATGTCCAAGGAAAGGGTGAATCAAATCTTACTAAATCATCCTAAAACGGTTTCTCATAGTAGAACTTGCTAGGGCTTCTATAATGTTCGTATTCATCGAGCACCGTTTCGATCCTAGGCCAGTGGGGTAGGGTCCACCACCACGTTTCCGCTGTGCGTCACCCAGATCAAAGAGGTGTATTAGGTGACCTAACTAGATTGGGCTCATAATGTTCTACTACCCCCCTTAAAATTTTATTTTCACCCTCACATCAAGGCTCAATGTGTCCTGATCCGTATGTTGGAACAAGGTGTAATTTATAACCTATCCTTAACATGAAATAGGAAATACATTGGTCTGCCTTTCATCGACGATGTGTACTATGGCATTGATACCTATGGTATCAAGAGGAGCTAAAAATGATGGGTAATGTGGTTGATGTCAGGGCAGGTGTGAGGCAGTGTTTAAAGAGACTAATTCTACCAGGGGTTTTGTCGCGGTCCAGACTTATCCTATTTAATGATGTCTGGCTTAACAGGCAGGCTATCTTTCTACGTTCATAAGCACAATATGTATGCCGACATGGCATGCGATTTGAGACTTAATTCCTAACTAATTGTTACCCATTTGGGTAATTCCTTGGGGCCTAAAAGAAAATCTCTATTGGCTATATGTTCTTAAAACTTCTCGAAGACGAAGTTATAAACTTTTAGTTGTAATTGGTCGGGCCAACACGGAAGGAATGTTGTGTAGTGGGTCTGAGTCGGATACATGGACCTCCTGCCTAGCTAGAACAGAAAGTTGCCATATCATTTCTTAATCCTAGTCGATCCCGACCTTCTGCTTGATCAGAGCATAGGGTTCATTGGTCACTACCAGGATTAAGAATTCGATTCAAACCGCGAATACCTCGCTTATATGTAGTTTCTCTACTCCGTGTTCCCGATTGTACTAAGTCCTCGAGAAGGAAATTCTAAGGGATGTATTTATTGGACCTAACATTGAATCCAAGGGATATATAGGTTTTCTCTAATCGTGAATAGTTTCTACATCAAACAAGCTCCTAAGAGTTACTAAGGAAGCCTAAAGTATTAAGGGGATTCAACAACGGAACGGGGTCTCGCTCCAACCTATTCAAGCCAACTAACTACGTCTATCACTCAATTATTTTAGCATTGTTAGTCGTTTACATTTCTTAGTCTAAGCAGCAGCCTAGGCTCAACTTATGAGCAGCGGTAATCCACTAGTTGTAATCTAAAGTCTATACTTATACACCAGATGATCTTATACCCTTTCTAAATAAAGAAATTGTTTTATCGCCTAGGGTCAAAGTTGTCTGATTGGAATTGGGTTGCCGAAACTCGAATTTAACTACGCACGAGCATTTCACACATGTCCATACTAGCTAAGAAGATCCTGGGGTATACATTATTAATTTGTTGGATTTCCTATACGGTCAGGTCTGTCGAAAACTAGGAGTACCGCCCTAGGTCCAAAACTCTAAGGGTCATATTTGTCAAACAACCATTTACTCAAAAAGCTTAAGCTATCAGAGTGTGGTGGGTTAATGTATACCAAGGGACTTTATCACTTCAACACTATTTGTCCAGTGGTCTTAAGTTGTATTAAATGGGACTGCATCACTAATCCTACCTCGGGATTGGGAGTAGCTTGTTTGGTAGGAGGGTGGGAGGGGATTAAAATTAATGGTATAGGCTTTGGAAAATGAGCCTTGTGTCAGAAAGTGTGAGATGGGATTTCCAAATCCCAGGAATCGGAATTTCTAAGTGTAAGTTGAAAGGAAATCTCGGAATTTACTTTTAATTGCACACACTCCAAACATGGTATTGGAAAACATGGGATACACCAATCTAGGAACCATATCCTATACGTACATTTATTATTACTTATACAATTCTATCCACCTGAAACTCACCTAATGCAGTTGGTCGAACGGCCCTAACGTCCTCACACATCTAGAACATCGTACCAACTACTACAACCCATCAATCATGAAAGTATAAACATCCAAAGACGGTAACCCATGCAACTTCAACAATAGTGTGGATAGTTAGTCATCCGCGAAGGTGGCCGAACTAAGCTCGGATAGAGCCATGGAAAAGTGAATGAAAGTAATGGAGAGAGAGAGAGAAAGGGCTGGAGGTTTGGTTCTCCACAGATGTGAGCCTCAACAGATGTTGTAAAGGCCCCAAAGACAGCGAATGGAGAGGAAATGGAAAAGTAGGATGGCTTAGGGAGCTTGCACGATTTTAGAGCTTCAAGGGGGCGTGTAGGCGTCCAAATGAGAGAAACGAAGAGGGTAGAAGGTACGTGTGGCTATAAACGATGGAAGGAGTGGGTGATGACCAAAATGGGAATGAGACGATTGGAGTGGCGATTTGAAGAGAAAACAGCAAGAATAGAAGGAAAAGAGAGATTGGAGGGGCGTTTGAGAGAGAGGGGGCAAAACGACGTGAAATAGGGGTCCCCCCACAATTTCGCATGCACCACATGTGTGTAGAGGTCGGGCCGACCATGACCAGGCCCGGCCTAAC